>CM057459.1:88647500-88865000 GCA_016271365.2 Neoceratodus forsteri
TTCTCCTTTCTTAAGGACTCCTCCTCCTTCTTCACTCCCTTCCAATCTGTTTTTTGGAAGAATCACTCTACAACCATTTCCCTACTTAGTTTAAATAACACTAGGTCTCAGACCAGGGGGTTGTTCAGGATCCCCTTATACAAGAAAGTGGTAGGTCAAAGGTCAGTGATTTATAGGACTACAGCATTTTTTATAGTATTCCACCAGCAGTGACTAACTGTAGAATAGTGAGGGCATTTTAGTATAGATTAGTACAATGGCTTGATACTTGATCAGAGTGTATATGTTTTCATTAACATATAATATGAATTAATTAGTAAATTATATGTTGTAGTAAAGTTTATCATATTGGAGTTATATGCATGTATTTATCAGTATGTTTTTTATGTAAAACTTGCCACTTGTGAAAACAGGCAGCTTGCCCATCTTGCTAGCAAGTATAAAAAGTAAGAAAAAATACTCACTGACTATCCATTCTGCCATAGATAGGAGCCACATTACTTCTGCTATCTTTGTTGACCTTGCCAAGGCTTCTGACACTGTCTCCCACTCCCTCCTCCTTGAAACTCTCTCGACAGCTGGCTTGTCTCTGTCTGCCTGCAACTGGTTCATACCCTACCTGGTAGGTAGAACTCAATCTGTTAAAATAGCTGACTCTACGTCCCCTCCACTACCCATCTCTACTGGTGTGCCTCAAGGCTCTGAACTTGGCCCACTCTTATTCTCAATTTTTCTAAATGACCTACCATCAGTATGCTCCTCATCCTCTATCCATATGTATGCTGACAACATGGTCTTGTTCACCTCTGGCCAATCTCCTTCCAATGTGACTTCCAGACTATAGCTTGACTTTAACAATGTTCAGCACTGACTTTGTGTGCAGGCATCTCTCTCAGTGCACTAAGTACACTTCTAAATTCTGGTTTGGGACTCTCCCTCTTACCTCTCCTCCTTAGTCTCTGCTCCACCTCCCCCCTCCTGCCCTCTCAGATCCACTGACACACACACTCTAGCTATTCCTCATCACTCTACTGCCATAGGCCAGGAGGCTTTCTCCTGCTACTATCCAAAGCTTTGAAACCTCACTGCCACCTACTGTCAGACTTTCCTCTTCCCCATTTTCAATCTCCTTAGCCCTTCATAATTACTATTCCCCAAACTGCACTTGTTCTTAGCCCCCTTACAACCCTCCCGACCCTGGTGCATTATCCTTTAGTTCTACTTTACTTCTATTCTCCTTATTGTACTTGTTATTAGTCTCTCTTCACAACTCCCCATCCTTGCACACTATTCCCTACTCCTCTATCCCTGACTTGCCTCCTGTCTTCTAACTGAACCCTTCCTCTGATTACTTCCTCACATGCTACCACCTATTATACCCCCTCCTCCCACCCCATCACAACCTACTGTGCTATTTTGACACTCTACTGCTGTCCTTCCCCATACTACCCCTCCCCCATGGATGCTCTCCTTTTTCCATTCCTAGTTTACCTCTATTTTCTTCTGCCTCCCTATTCCTTATCCCGCTCCTCCCCTCCGGTCACCCACCGCATTCCACTCCTTCTCCCTGCCCCTTCTCTCTCTTCCTTTTCTGCTTGGTTCTGTCCCAATTGCAGGGTTCTCTGTCATCCTGAAGGTGTATAGATCCTCGCTCCCTCTCTTCTACCCCTCTTCCTTCCCCCCACTTTCTAATCCTGACCCCTTGCAGGGTTCTCTGCATCCTGAAGAGGTATATATTGTCTCTCTCTCTTTCCCCATCTCCCTCTGCCCCTACTTTCAAATCCATTGCCCACCCACCTCCCTACTTCTGTATCCTTCCCCTCCCCTCCTGTTCTTCCACCATCTCTTCTCTACCTCCCTGTTCCCTTTCTCCCCCCTCCCTTTCTGCCTGGTCCTGTCCCCCGTGCAGGGTTCTCAGCATTCAAAATGGGTTAGATCCTGACTGTCCTTTACTCTTCCTCTTCCATTCCCCAACCCTCTACCCCTCACCTGTCCACTTCCCCACTTGTCTAATAATTGCCCTCCCTTGGGTATACAATAACACTTCGAATTGTGTGCTCAGCCTACTACTTCTAGCACTTCAAAAGTGTTATCCATCCTCTAACCTTTACCCTACTGGATCCCCTGCTCTTGAGTTGTTGCAATGTACGTTATATCCAAACATGGTTTTGTTTACCCTAGCCAGTAGGTCTGGGTTATTTCTGCTCTACACTGTTTTGTTTTAGTAATTGTACTTCTATTGCTCTGTTTTTGTTATGTGTTTGCCTGTTCTCCCAATTCTTGTACCCCCACCCAGGACACTTCTGGAAACAAGCTGTTTACAGCTGATGTTGTCTTTCCTGGTGAAACGTTTTCCAAATAATAAACAAATCGATAAATACTAGCGTTTTTTTTTGGAGCTGAAAATAAAATAAAAATTTTATAAACACATATGTGACTTCTTGAACTGTATTTATTTGATGATCTGCTTTCTTATTTTCCTGTGCCATGTAACTGAATGCCTGGTAGGTGGAGAGGCCTAGTAGGATAAATATATAAATATATATAAATATTCATAAGATTTATACAGGATTAAAATAATTACCACTCCCTGGAGTGAAACAGTATTATTAAGCTGTAGGTAATTCTGAAGAATACTTGAACATCATGGAGGAGATTATTAAAATGAGTAATGGTCTCCTTGGGTTTAAATGTCAGTCGCATTCCATGCACCTAGTGACTGATCTTGAAAAATTCCCTTTACCTTTCTCTTGTATTAAATTCCAACTAAATAATGGTTTGTTGGCTGAGGTTCAACTTTTTAACTGTAGACTACTGTCCTTGGAAAAGAGTCAAGAGTAAATGTCCAGCAGATTTAAAAACAAGATGAAAGTAAGCCACAACCTATTAAAATTAGAAGGGGCATAAATAAGGCAAAAAAAGTGGCAATAAATCTAAGAAATTAATTAAGGGAAACACAGCTGAGAACCCTCTTACCCAACAAGAATCTGTCAGTGACTTAGTCCCAGTTAAACACAAACCCACAAAGAGAGCTAGAGATGAGGATATACATGATAGTACAGATGAGGGTTGGTATTATTTACAAAGTCTAAAAAACTGCCAAAAGAGAAGAAAGGGCAGAACAGTTTGCTATTTCAACCTTTAATTCTTTTGACCCATTGGTCTCCATTACAGATAGGGAAAATATGATAGAAAAGACTAACTCAGTTGATGTCAAGGCCGAAAATCTCTTTCCCAGTCCAAATACTGTCTATAACTCCTGTACAGTGGAACCTATTATAAATGTAAATGACCCCTCTAATAATCATATAAATGAAGATGTTCATTTGATATCACTGGACACAGAAGTCGACACTAGCACCACAGAAATGCAGGCTGAACCTGGTATTATGATGCATCAAGTAATAGTCATGGGTGACTCTATTATTAAGCATACTGACAGGATAATCTGTAATCCAGACAATAGAATCCTATTTAGTTTCAGTGGAGCTAGAATTTCAGATCTTACACAGATGTCTAACACAATACTGCACAATACTGGTACTAATCCATTAGTTATAGTCCATGTAGGAACAAATAATGTTCTCTTTGAACCAAATCAAAAAATTAAAGAGGACTATGTGGCCTTAACAAACAAGTTAATCAACCTAGGGTGTGAAGTACAAATGTCTGAAATGTTAACAGTACCAATAGCCAATTTAGTCCAGCAATATAAGATCAAAGACATCAATAACTGGTTAAGATTTTGGTGCCTGAAACAGAATTTAAAATGTATCACCCACAGGGTGGAATTTTACAGTAAATCAAATCTCTACTGTTGGGATGTGTTGCACCTCAGTAGGGGAGGTAGTAAACTCTTAGGCGAGAGCTTGGGTCTTTCTATAACAAAATGTTTAAACTGCCATGAAAGGTGGAGCTGTATCAATGTAATACAGCTCTAGAGTATAACACACAATACCATGCACCTAACCCCTATATTTCAGGTGATTCAGATCAGACAGTCCTGAAACCATTTAGGTCAATTTCTAGAAAAAAACACAACTAAATGTTACACTTAATAATGCAAGAAGCTTGCATACTAAAAAAGAAGAGTTCTCATATATACTAAAAACACATAATATATATGTTTGTGGAGTTACAGAAACTTGGAATACAGGCATTAAAGGGTACAACAGGTTCCAAAAAAATTGAGACAATAAAAAAGGTGGTGGTATAGCATTATACATTGAGGAAAGTCTTAAAGCATATAAAAAAAATAATAATAGTGAGAGTATATGGGTCCAAATTAAATTGCCTTCTGACTCCTTAACAATTGATTTAATTTATACATCACCCAGCTTAACATCTGAGGCTAACCAAGAACTAATCAATGAAATTAGTGCTGTAGAAGTGAACAACGACTATATATTAATGGGAGATTTTAATGTTCCTGCTATAAATTGGAATGCTTATGAAACAGAGTCAAATTTAGAAATTAAATTCATGGATGTTTTCATTCAACATAACCTAGAACAAACAGTCAACAGCCTACTCGTGGCAGGAATATCTTGGACCTTGTCCTAACTAACACCGAGGAGAAAATCAAGGATATTAGTTTACTACCTCCCCTAGGAGACAGTGATCATTGTATCGTACATTTCAAGTACAAGACTGAACTGATACATACTAATGGCATCACTAAAATGAAAAACTTTAATAAAGCAGACTATGCTAAAATAAATGACAACCTAAGTAAATGGAACTGGGAAGCTGACTTTAAGAACCTCAATTTAACACAAATATGGGACAAAATAAATAAAAAAATTAATATCTATATTGCTAAATGGGTTCCTGAAAGGATTAAGTACAGTAAAAATAAATGTGTACCTCAATGGTGGTAATTTGCTATTAAGAAACAACTAGCAAAAAAGAGAAAATTGTATAAAAAATATATTAAAAATAAATCTAGTTCATGGACTAAATACAAAATTGCTGTGAAAAAAAACTAAATATATGATAATGTTTTCAAAATCAAGAGTAGAACATAATTTGGTTTCTAAAGTAAAAGACAATAAGAAATAGATGTATAATTATATTGGTTCTATGAAAGGTAGACAGCAAACCATCTGCCCCATTATCGTTAATAACACTCCCATTATTGGTGAAACAGCTACAGCCAGGATACTTACAGGTAATGAACAATTCCTAAAAGTATTTAAAGTAAGGAAAGTATTAGAACTCCAATTTCCAAAAACAAAAAACAATTCTCCTGTTTTCTGTAGTAGTGAGGTGGGCAAAATAATAAAAACATTGAAAACAAACAGCTTGGCAGGTCCTGATGGAATCCCACCCAGATTCCTACAAGAAATTAGACAGGCAATCTCTGGACCACTAACAACTCTCTTTAATGTATCTATTAAAGAAGGCAAAGTTATTCAGGTTTGGAAAGAAGCTATTGTGATCCCTATTTATAAGGGAGGTGATAAACTTGATCCTAATAATTATCACCCGATAAGTCTAACTTCTATCATAGGTAAAATAATGGAAAGATTACTCAAAACACTTATTATTAACCATATAGATAAAAGCAATAAAACTAATGTTTTTCTGCACGGTTTTGTGAAGGTCCTGTCTAACTAATCTTTTGCAATTCTTTTAGCTGATTAGTGATGCTTTGGATAAGGGTAAACTGGTAGACTTGGTGTTTCTGTCTCTAAGGCTTTTGATAAAGTCTCACATAAAATCTTGTTACAAGAACTAATGAGAATTAACATACATCCCAGCATCATAAACTGGGTACAATCATGGCTGGAGAACAGGACCCAGAAAGTGTCAATGAAAGATCATCTGTCTGACGAGGATGTGGTGACTAGTGGAGTCCCTCAGGTCTCAGTCTTGGGACCCATTCTTTTTAACATATTAGTATCCACTATGTCTGCTACAGACAAAATATGGATATCCAAGTATGCAGACAATTGTAAAATTGGTAGTCTTGTAAATTCTATATCTGATGGGCTTCTCCTGCAAACCTAACTAAACAGTTTAGCATCTTGGGCAAATTCATACAAAATGTTTTTTAATGAGGTCAAATGTAAAGTCTTACATCTGGTTAGGAATAATATGCTCATTGATTATAAATTGAACGATATACCACTAAAAAATATTGTGGAGGAAAAAGACTTGGGAGTTATAATCTCTAACAATTTAACCTTTGATAGAAATACAATTAATGTTAAAAAATGTAATAAAATTGTGGGCTCAATTTTGGGCAATATCAAAACTAGAGACCCTGAAGTCATTATGCCACTCTATACTAGTCTGGTACATCCACATTTGGAGTACTGCTCCAAATTCTGTGCTCCTACTTCTATTAGGAGTCTGAAATTAGCTGAGGGTGTTCAACGTAGATTCACCAAGAAAGTCAAATTCTTAAAACATACTAGTTATGATGATAGATTAAGAAAATTTATACTCTACTCCGCTAAATACCAACAGATTAGGGGAGATTTATGTCTCGTATATAAAACATTAATGAATGGCTATCTGAAAACCTCTACCTCTTAACCACTTTGTCTACCTATTTTATTCCTACTTTCTAGGCCTTTTAGTCTCTTACCCCCCCTCACCTGCCAAAATATAAAGTTTCACCACTTCTCTCTTGCTGCCTTTGAACCCTGCACCCTCACTGTCTAAGTCAGCAGTTCCACCACTCAGCTAGCACACCTGTCTATTCTTTCTGAAGGATTTCAAACTCTAAAAAACACTCTAACCCTCAGACACTGCTAAATTGTTATCTGATTGTTTCTGCAGATCTTGAGCCCAACTCCCTGCTGCTACAGCCACTGTCTGGAGTCCTTCCTGCTACCCTGGGCAAGAATTGAACCTAGTGCCCTGTACACCTCAGGCACCAGCTCTACCACTGTACCAAAGCAGCAACTACACTTAGAGGTGACCTCTCATTACTATCTCCCCCCTATCATCCTAGTTCCCCATTCTTCCTTCACTTCAGCTCTCCCACCCTTCCCAACTATGCATGTGCACCACCTGCCTCTCTCTTCTCCTCCTCCTCCTCCTTTTGCCTTCCACCAACCCTATTATCCCTGTTAACCCACGGCCTCACTACTCCAGTGTTCCTACCTACCCTCCTGTCCTCCCCTCCTCCCCCTCCCTCCTCCTCCACACACCCCATATGCTCCTCTCCACCTCACCCCCCACCCAAACATTACCTTTCCTTCCCCCCAAGCTCCCTTGGGCATCTGATCACACAAGTCTTCTCTGCCTGTGCTGCCTTGACCCACCCTCTGTGCTACTTAAACCCCTTTCTCATCCTATCGCCTCCCGTAAACTTTCCATCTGCCACCCTCTGACCAGAGCAGTTCTCCTCCTTCTACTCCTGACAGGGAACATACATCCCAACCCAGGCCCTGCCTCCTCCCACCCACCCACTCAGCCCACTGGTCTCCAAATAGCCTCCATGAATATATGCAGCCTGCTGAAAAATTTGGCGCCCTACAGTGCTGGGCCATGGCTCATCAACCAGACATCATAGCCCTGGTTGAAACCTGGCTGTCCAAATCTACCCTGACTCATTTGTCTCCCTCCCAGGCTATACTTATACCGGAGGACCGAGTAGGCAAACGAGGGGGAGGCTGTGCAATCTACATCAGGGACACAATACTTGGACATGCACTCCCCACCCCTGCCCTTGTAAATGGGGCCCAGGCTCTTACCCTCAAACTCACCCCGGACCCCTCTAGGAGCCCTCTGTATCTCACCACAGCCTACATTCCCCCAAAGAACCAGCACCCGGCCCTGGTATCTTTAACTGACTATCTGGCCTCTCTCCACCATAAGTCGGAACAAATCCTAGTTGGGGACCTTAACGTAAATTGGCTCAGCACCACCTCTTCTGCAATCAGAGACTCATTTGCCGCCCAAGACCTTACACAACTCGTCACCCAGCCCACAAGAATAAACCCTAAGAGAGGTACCAGCACCCTTCTGGATGTTATTATAACAACCAATTCTTAAAAATCAAAAACATCCAGGTCCTACTAGACTCCCTAAGTGACCACTCCCTCTATTCTATTTCATTGGGCAGTCCCCAATCCCAAACCCAAAGCCCAGACCACCCTCCGAGGTGCCTCCACCCTGGTGGGCTGCAAAAACTTAAACTATTCCTCACCCAGATAAACTGGTCCCCCATTCATCGTGCAACCAACATTGACACTGCCCTCGCCTTCTTCACACACACCTTCAACATGGCCTGTGATCTCTTTGCACCCTTCACCAAAATCCGGTCCAAAAAGCAGAATGCACCCTGGGTTAGCCCTGCACTTCTACAATTACTAAGAAATCGGGATAACTTCTGGCACCTTGCCACTGAAATGGGTCAGCTGTCTGATAGGCAGGCTTACAATGCAGCCCGGAATAAGTGCTCTTGGGCCATCCGGAAAGCCAAGGCTGACCATTACCAGGCCACCCTTACCTCCTCCTGGGGCTCAGCCCAGACTTTCTGAGATAATATTAAACAACTAAATGGAAAATCTCGGTCCCCTGCCCCATTCCAGCTCACTAGCAATGGCACTACCACCTCCGAGCCTGCCACCATAGCTAACTGGCTCAACACCGCTTTCACTGACCTTAGCTCAGTACTCCCTAGTAATTTCTTTGACCCCCCCAACCAACCTCCCCTGTCCTCCAGCACCCCAGCTTCCATCTAGCGCAAGATTTCTGCCTGGGAAGCCAGACCCATCCTAATCAAAGCTTTGAATAGCAACAGTCCCGCAGTGACTCACTGGACCCAGTATCCTCAGGCTGGTGCTAGATGAAGTCCTTGCCCCACTCACCAGCCTAATTAACCAATCGCTCTGCCTGGGACAATTTCCCATGGCTTGGAAACACAACCATAATCACACCAATTCATAAAGGGGGCGACAGGTGAGTGACCAACAACTACTGGCCAATCTCCATCCTCCCCCAAAGCCCTGGAGAAAGTGGTGGCCATTCAAATCACTGATTATCTGGCTAAGCATAACATCTTATGCCCAGAGCAACATGGATTTCCGTGCTGGTCATAGTACCAGCACTGCCCTAATTGAATTCTCCAACTTCTACACTCCTCCTTGGATACCAGCTCCTAGCTGGTGCAGTGTTCATCGACCTCTCAAAGGCTTTCACACCATCTCCCATCCTCTTCTGCTGAATGCTCTCTGCCACACTGGTCTCTCAGCTGGCCCCCTAGCATGGTGCACAAGCTATCTAGCCACTCGATCACAGTGTGTTAAAATCAATGGGATATTCTCTGATACCTGTCCCATTCACTCTGGGGTCTCCCAAGGCTCCATCCTGGGCCCCCTTCTCTTCTCTTCTCACTCTATCTGAACACCCTGCCCAGTGCATGCCCTGGCAAGATTCTCCTGTATGCAGATGACGCTGTCCTTTTTGCCACCCACCGCAATCCCGTCTCCCTTCAGGACACCCTACAGCAGTCTTTCAATAATGCTGAAGCTTGGTTTAAGGAGCGCAGACTCATCATCAATCTTAAAAAAACCAAAGCTATGTTCTTTTCCCACCCTCAGAACAAAGCTAGCAACCACCCACTCTGTATCCTTCCTAGTACCAAACAGCCACTGGAACAAGTCTGCTCCTACAAATACCTTGGGGTTACCTTCGACTCAGCCCTCACATTTCACAACCACATTGATGCCCTAACAACAGCCACTAACACACGGCTTGGCATCCTCTTCCGCCATAGAACCTGCCTTCCCCCAAATGCGCTCCAGATCGCTGTTACATCCTCCGTTTTGTCCCTTGTAGACTATGGTCTACCAGTCTATGGTGCTGCCGACTCGACTGCACTCAAAAAAATTCACGTAACCCTGAATAAAGCCTGCAGATTGATTACTGGTGCCCCCAGGCTCACACACACCTGTCAGCTGTATGACGAGGCTAAACTCCTTACCCTGGATGAACGGCTCCAATATCAAACCTGCCTTCTCACAAAAAAAACCCTACTTGGCCTCTCCCCCCCCGGGGTAATGGCATCCATCCACCAGATCTCACCCACTATTGCAACACGGTCATCCAACAAGACCACTCTAATGGTCCCCAGATCAAGAACCAGCCATGGCCAGAGGTCCTTCTGCTACAGACCCCCATCCTGGTTTAACTCTCTCCCCTGCACCCATCACCAATGCCACCACCATCTCCAAGTTCAAAAGCACCCTTTGAAACCAACTCTTCAACACTCATAGCTGCTCCTGTCTCTGAAAGTAGCCTCCACCTCGACTTCTCAAGACAACGCCCACCGGGCGGCTCTCCACCTAGCCATCCCCATCACCACTTCCCGGTACACCGTACCTATGTCTAGCCTGGCCAGTGCCAGCTGTTTCATTGTATACCTATTAGATTGTTCAATGTTTGATACCAACTTGTGTAACACCTGTTCTCAATTACATGTACCCTGTAACCTAAATGTATTTTGTCTGACCTCAGTGTGACGTGGTGTCTCTGTTGAATGCCTATTGTTTTGCAAACCTATGCTATGTAACCTAAAACTCTATGTATGTCTTTAATGTGACAAGGTACCTTTGGAAACGAGCCTCTGGCTCAAAGGTTGTAAACTGATTTCACAAATAAATAAATAAATAAACAATAGGAGTAACATCATTCACTAGCACTAAATCAACTAGAAGTCACAGTTATAAATTTACAGGTACAAAGTGTCACTCAATCAAATGGAGTCAATTTTATACCCAGAGAGTGGTCAGAATATGGAACACCTTGCCAGATAGTGTTGTTAATAGCAAGAATATAACATTTTCTAAGCAACGTCTGATGACTTTATGGGGGATAAAAAGTTTGAATTCCACCTATAAGGCATATGGGTGGCACATATTTTGTGCCTACTGTACTCGTAAACTTCTATGAACCTATGTTTTTGTGGTTTCCTTTTCAGGTTTGGTGGGCCATGGCAGCCTTTTTCCTCAGGGTTCAAAGCAAAACATTAAAATAGCTAGTATTCTATATGAAATTAGTATTCATTTTTAAAAGCAGTCAACAATTACTTCTTATATCTGAGATAATGTTTCTTTCTGTTTTGCTAAATAGAAGATTTTATACCTGACAGTACTTAATGTGATATAGGAACAGTACTCTTTCAGTACTTTCCTCCCCAACCCCTACTTACTGACATCATAAATTTGACTCTAAAGTCTTCATTCTTCCTTACATGAAATCTTCAGACCGAGTTGCTTTCTCCTTCTGATTTCCTAACCCTGGTCTTCCCTTCCTCCTGCTATCCACTCTGCCTTATCCCTCTTTTCCCTCAAATCCCTCCCTTGACTGCAATGTGACTTGACATCCTCACCTCCATAGTTTCACTTACAGTCACCAATTTATCTGGTTTTTACACATGGTCTGTGTCAAATGTGTTACTTATTCATATGTACATTGGGTCATGGCAAATGTTTGCTTATTCTGTATGTTTTTTTTATTTATTATTATTATTTGGTAACCAGGTAAGACCCACTAAGCACAAGTGCCTGTTTCCAGAGGTGACCCGGGAGAAGTGGGGAGGATAAGTGAATCACTCAGAGTCACACAGTATGCAAGTGGAGACTGTCAGAATCAAACCCAGGTCTGTTGGATGTACCAAGCTTATTCACAGCTTGTTGCTCTAACCTCTAGGCTGCCCTGCCAACCCCATCTGTCTTATCTTTCAGTTCCAGCTGTACATTGCTGTTATATGCCGTCTTTCAGATGAGACGTTAAACCAAGGTTCCATCTGTCTGGATTGGTGGTAGTTCAGGTGGATGTTAAAGATCCCATGGCACTTATCGAAAAGAGTACAGGAATTTTTTATTGCAGAGAAATAACATCATAAGAAATCACAAAAAAATACTTGAAGAAAGAAAATCAGCAATATAAATAACAAAAGAAATGGATATCCAACACCAATCAAGAAATGAGAAAAAATAATCGAAATAAATAATCCACATTTTTCCAAAATATAGCAAATGTCCTCCTATCCATCTTTAAAGAAACAGAAGTTCTAACTTTTTGTATTGCTTTTTCAATTTGTGAAATGATAACAGAGTTCAATAAAAACGCATGCTGCGAATAATAATGACACTGAGCTTGCCAAAGATGATATTTTATGCAGGCAAAGATTACATTCAGCGTACTAGGGTGATATCTCCTTAAAAACCCTGTGTAATCCCCTAAAATTAAGGATTCATAATTAATAGGCCCCACTTCCATTTACTCTGTAAATCAAGCCAAAAAAGTACCATATATGAACAATTTATATAAAAATGTTCTAGGGTTTCTAACAACCCAGCACACCCTGGTCTTAAACACTCCCTTTCCTCCACCACCTTATGTTTCCAATTGCCACGGACCCCTAATCTCCCATAACAACAAAGCCAAGAAACATCCCACATATGCACAGGAACTCTAGAGTCTCTTAAAAGTTTCAAAGCAAACTGCAGTCTAGATGGACAACATTTTGGAAAATCTACCTGAACCAAAAAATTCATTTCCATAATCCTACGATAAATCTGTTTTCTATTCAGTAAAAAAGCCTCTGCCTTTTGCAATTGCCATGCTTTTACTTTTCAGAAACCAGGGACTGCAAAATCAGGGAGATTCAAGCCTTTCACCTTCTTAATTCATTGATCCCCCCCAATATTGAAAAAAAGAGCTAAACAGCTCATCTGTCCAATCCATCCATAAATCCTCAGTAGTGTTCAAATCATTATGCAAGATAGAACTAAAAAAGAAAGAATAGAAAAAAAACACTGGATTTATCATACCAAGCCCCCCAGCCTGAATAGGCAGATAAGTAAAATCTCTTTTGATGGGATTTAACCTGTTACCCCATAACATTTGAAAAAAAACAACTTAATAATTGAGTTTCAAATTGTAAAGGTAAGGGAAAAACATAATTAATATACAAAAAAATGGGAAGAGGAAATTTTTTAATAGAAACCTGTTTTAATTTTGAGAGAGTCCAGGATTTCCACATCTGTACCTTTCTTTCCCCCAACACTAATTTTTCTTCCCAATTCAAAGAAGCCACATCACAAGATCCAAAATAAACCCCTAAAATTTTAATATAAGAATGTACTATATTAACAGAACCAATCATTTGTACCACATCCCCTAAACCTATTTGCAAACAAAAACATTTATCACAATTTAAATACACTCCCGAAAATCTGGAAAAATCCTCAAACTGTTGTAATGCCCTAATTCCTGAGACTAAATCTTCTACTATAAGGCAAATATCATCTGCATAAGCATAGATTTTTTGAGGGGAAACATCCATACTTGGGGAAACACCCATAATCAAATCATTACTTATTATCCCTCTGATCAAAGGATCTAATATAAAAGTGAAAAGTAAAGGGCTTAGTGGGCATCCCTGACGAACCCCCCATTTTAAATCAATACTTGTCCCCACCAACCCATTAACTGTGGGAGAAAAGGAAGCACCCTTATACAAGGATGCAATCCATGCCAACATTTAATCAGGTAATCCATAATATTTCAAAACAGTAAACAGAAAAACATGAGAAACAGTATCAAAAGCCTTCCTCTGATCCAGGGCCAAAAGAAACCCAGATAATCTATTTTGTTTACCAAATTCTGTTAGTGCCCTTAATAATGGTAAATTTTGTTTAATGTTCCTCCCGGGAACAGAGCAAGTTTGTGTGGGATGTATCAGCATGGATGCCATCTTTTGTAATCTACTACACAGAATAGAAGAAAATATTTTATAATCAGTATTGAGGAGACTAATAGGCCTCCAATTACTCAAATCACATCTATCTCTAGATTTAAAAATAAAAACTACCAATGCTGAGGCAAAGAACCACACAAATCTATCTTCTGTCTCAACCAAAGAATGGAATACATGTGGTAATATTACACTTAGTTCATCTATATACTGTTTATAGAACTCATGCGATAAACCATCTATCCCAGGAGAAACCCCTGGTTTTAATCTAGTAATTGCCTCCCTAACCTCTTGGGCAGAAATAAGCATTTCTAGTTCAGAAATTAGAACAGAATCTAGCTGAGGAATAGAATAAGAAACATCCTGCCTTCAAATACGTGAAGAAACATGTTCTGTACCCAAAAATTGAAATAAATGAGAATGTACAACTTCCAACATTTCCACATCTGAAGTTTTCAAACAGCCATTATTATCATACAGACCCGTCATTACTTTATGAAGCACAATATCCTTACAGGCCGCATACGGATCAGAAAAAGGTTGTGTGGTCATACTATATCTAAATTATGTATCCTGGACAGTTGCTTTAGTAGCATGATAAGAAAACATTTGTTTTTTAATCTCATCCAATTGAGTTTTAATTCTAGAGTCTGAGGTATTAGGTAAGGACATTAGTTTATAAAACTGATCCCTAAAGTGCAAATATCATAAATAATCCTTATTACCAGTAAATTTACCAAAATCGATAAACAATTTTTTGAAATCCTCTTTTGTGTCCAACCACCAATGCAGCCAATCCTCGTAAAACTCTGCCACAGATTTTTTATAAAAAAATAGATTTGCTAATTTTAATCTCATCTCTGAGTGTTGTAAAAAACAAACATTCAGCTTCCATCTCCGAGTAATTGCAGGGAATCTAGCAGGAATATTTCGAAAAGATAGATCACATAATATACATAGAAACATAGACTTTGATGGCAGATAAGGACCGCTAGGCCCATCTAGTCTGCCCATTTCCCTACCCACAGGATAGGCCGCAGATCCTAGTTAACCAACAGCCTATATCTTCCTGCCTCCCACAAGAATTGCCATATGTCTGTCCCATGCATTCTTGAATTCTCCCACAGTTTTAGACCCCACAACTTCCTCAGGAAGGCTGTTCCATGCATCCACTACCCTCTCTGTGAAATAATACTTCCTCACATTGCCCCTGAACCGCCCTCCTATCTTTAAATTGTGTCCCCTTGTTTTGCAAGTCTCTTTTTCTGAAAGATGCTACCTCTTGGACTTTGTTGATTCCTTGAGGTACTTGAAAGTTTCTATCATGTCCCCCTCTCCTTCTTTCCTCAAGGTAGACATATTAAGCTCCTTTAGTCTCTCCTCATACGGCTTCTCTTGCAGACCCTGCACCATTTTAGTTGCCCTCCTCTGGACTGCCTCTATCCTGTCTATGTCCTTGTGGAGATGGGGTCTCCAGAACTGGACACAGTATTCCAGATGGGGTCTCACCAACTGTCTGTACAGAGGGATAACAACTTCCTGTTTTCTGCTGCTGATGCCTCTCCTTATACATCCCAGTATACCCCCGGCCCTCCCTACTGCCTTATCACATTGCTTGCTAACCTTAAGGTCACCTGATATGATTACCCCCAGGTCCCTTTCCTGTTTTGTTGTTGTTACTACCTCCCCACCCATTGTGTATTCTTCCCCTGGGTTCTTGTTTCCCAGGTGCATTATTTTGCACTTTTTTGCATTGAATCCTAGCTGCCATCGTCTGACCATTCCTCCAACCTTGCCAAGTCCCTTTTCATCCTTTCCACGTCTCCTTGTGTATCAACCCTGTTGCAGATCTTTGTGTCATCTGCAAAAGGCATACTTTTCCTTCCAGTCCCTCTGCAATGTCACTGATGAAGACATTAAAAGGACTGGACCCATACTGAACCTCATGCGTACCCCACTAGTAACCGCCTTTCTTCAGAGTGGACTCCATTTACAATTATCTTCTGTGTCCTGTTGTCCAGCCAATGTTTTACTCAGGCTACCACCCTGGGACCCACTCCCAGGCTGGTTAATTTGACTAATAATCTTTTGTGTGGAACTGTGTCAAATGCCTTGCTAAAGTCTAGGTAGGCCACGTCCACAGCCCCTCCCTGGTCTACTACTTTGGTCACCCAGTCAAAGAAATCTATTAGATCTGCCTGACATGACCTTCCCACTGTGAACCCATGCTGCCTTGGAACCTGTGCTCCACTGACCTCTAGGTACTCAACTATTCTTTCCTTCAGAAGTGACTCCATCACTTTCCTACCACAGAGGTCAGACTGACATATCTGTAGTTTCCTGCCTCTGTCTTGGTCCCACTTTTGTGAAGGGGAATCACATCCGCCTTCCTCCAGTCCTCGGTACCACACCATCCTCCCATGATTTATTAAAAGAGTAGCCAGTGGTTTCACTAGTTCCTTCCTTAATTTTTTAGAATTCTGGGTGAATTCCATCAGGACCCATTGCTTTGTCCACCTTCAGTTTTAGGAGTTCTTGCAGAACCCTTTCTTCTGTGAAAGGACTGGGATCGACCACCTATCAAGAGTGCTTCTGTTAATTGGATTAGGCACTTCCCCTCCTCTTTGTGAATACTGAGCAGAAATATTCGTTCAGTATTCCTGCTTTTTCACTGTCCCCTTCTGCCCACCCACCGTTCATTCTATTCAGCCTCACTATCCCTCCCTTGGTCTTCCTTCACTCCCTGATGTACCTATAAAAGGTTTTATCCCCCTTCTTAACTGAGTTGGCTATCTTTTCCTCAGTTTGGGCCTTTGCTATTCTGACTTCCCTCCCTGCTTCTTTCCGCCTTAACTGGTACAGCTCTTTGTCCTGCTCCTTCTGTGTTTCCTTATACTTCCGGAATGCTATCTTTTTCTTCCTGACTTTCACAGCCACCTCTCTTGAGAACCATAATAGCAAAACATGATCAGTAAATTCAGAAAAAGAAAGTTGAAATTTTTGAGGATATAAAAATTGAGATACAAAAAAGAAATCTATACGTGTGGACAATGCACTTCTAAAATATGTGGCTCCTGTATCTTGGTGCAGAAATCTATAAGCGTCTTTGAGGCCTGTAAGCAATAAAGTGTCTCTAAGAGCATGAGAGTCACAATAAACCTTCTTTTGAATGTTATCTTTAAGTCGTAAATCTAACCCACAGTTCATATCCCCTCCTCAGAGCACATGCCACTCAGTAAAAAGAAAAGGCTTAATTATATTAAATAAATCCACTCTAGCTGCTTTATTTTGTGGAGCATAAGTGTTAATCAGGCGTATAGAAAACCCATACCAACAGCAATCAACCAAAAGTGCCTGCCCAGGAACAATATCTAGAAGTTGCTGAACTTTAACTTGAGATGTACAGAACAAAATCCCTAAGCCATCCACAGCATCCCCCCCAAAAGTCCAAAAAGAAATCCCCCAGGGCCACAGTCTCTTAGTGGAAGAAATATCATGCAGGAATTGAAGCCTAGTTTCTTGTAAAAAAAGGATATCAGTGTTTAAATCCTTACAGAAGGATAAAATGGCAGCTCTTTTCTTAATGTTCTGTATACTCCGAACATTAAGAGAAGCTATACGTAAGGAGGTCATAAAAAATAGAAAAAAGAAAAATGAATCCTTGTCTTTCTTCCTTTTTTTTCCTAATTTCTTTTTAACTCCCCTACCAGACAAAACAGTGTCATCATCATACTCCATCTCTGAGACTACCTCAGACCTGGAAGAAACATCAGACTCAGAACTCATATCTCCATCTAGAAGTACCTGATAGGTATTCTGAAGTGGAATCTGTACAGGTTGGGCTTTACTTTTACTAACAGATCTAGTCACCATTTTAGGGAGCTGAAAATCAGTTCCTGGGGGAGGCATAGGCTTCTGTAAATTAGAAATTATAGGAGAAGACTGAGAGGGCACAAGTCCTTTGGGGTATGAGAGAAGGAAGCACCAGTATCTTGGAAAGGGGCTTGTGCAGTTTAAGTAGGGCTTGAGGGAGGAACATCGGTTTGGCTAGTTGGTCTAGCTTGGGGTTCTCCTTCAGTAGAAGGATACAGCCTTTGCGGCCTACATCTATCTTGGGCCTGACTGATAAGGGAGTCCTTATCTGGGCCTCTAGGTCTATTCTGACCTGCCCAGGGACATTGATGGTACACATGACCCTGTTCTTCACATAGATTACAGTGAAAGACATTTCTACAAACAGCACTATCATGGTCATAGTCACCACACAGAGCACAATGCACCCGACTACAAGTACTGCTAAGGTGCCTACCACTACCACACTTATAACAAGCTTTTGGCTGACCAGGGTAAAAACAGATGCCCCTATCTTTACCCAAAAAAAAGCTGTTAGGTATATGGCGAATCTCATTTTCTACCATTTGTAATTTAACTTTAAATCTCCAGTTCCCCGTCCAAATTCCCTCCGAATCCATGATAGCTTCTGGAGGGCTCAACACATCACATTTTTCCCAACCAAAAAAGAATATCCCCCACATTAACACCCTCATTCCTGAACATGATATTAACAGTTTTAAAGAGGGGTTTTGTTAATGGTATTGCCCAAAAGGGTGTCCATAGTGCAGTCATTTTAAGAGATTCATATTTCCTCCAAAAAAATCTAACCCCATAAAATTTTTAAAGCTGACATCAAAATAATCTTCCCCTCTAATATTAATTAGGGCAAATATATCTTCAGCACAAAAATGCATAGAATTAAGTAATAAAGTCCTGGCAACATAAATCCTATCCAGATGCTCTTGTAAACCACCTCTATATCACAAGTGGACAGCGTTATGGTGAGGAACTTGCTCAATTTTGTTATTTTTGAACAGGTCTAAAAAAAAAAAAGGCCCACGCCGTCTTCTGTCTTCATTTGGGGGGGGGATTCCTAGGTGAAACGGTCTCAGAACCCAGGCCAGAAGGTCCCGGCGCTTCCGTTAATAGTTCTGTGTCTGTAAGCAACCCCCCTGCCCCCCGATGCTACAGCAGTAGTAGATGATGCAGAAACACTAACAGAAACTGCCTCCAAAGGGGGAGAATCACTCACAGAAGTACCTGAAAATGTTTCCCAAATTGTATCCGGGAGCCATCGTTCATCCGCTCCTTGAATCCATCCAGCTTTTTGCAAAGCTGACTCTTTCGTCCAGTCTTCACCCTTTAAGGGCACATCTTGCCCTGATTTCCACATTCCAACGGAGAAATCCTGTGCTGCGTCTGACACTGACGCACTATCCTCGTTCCTGTCAGCCACTCGCTGACTCACCAAAAGCCTGTCACCAGGTAAGCCTGTCAAGCAGGGGAACAGTCTCCAAAGGGTGCACTGCATCAGAAAATGTAGTGAAATCCTTAGACTGTAAGTGTAGTGCTGAAGAAATCGATGATTCTGCCACTGCAGATTCACAAGGTGCTTCAAACGGGATAACAGAAATCACAGTTGCAATATCCAAAGATATCTCAGAATCCCCATGCAAAGTTACAGCTGCGGTCGGGGATAAAACCACCGGCTGCTCCAAATCCACAACCTCCTCCTCAGCCATCCTGAGGCAGACTGCCGTCCTCTCCTAGAACAGCATCTCCCCCTACCAGAGAGTAGGGGAATTTCCTCGGTGTCCTGGCCAAATTTCCCTCATTCACTAAAAATACCATCAACAGCTTTATCTGGTTCAAGGTCAGTTGGCATTCATCTGTATCCCCTTCCCCCGGGTCGTGCTTGAAAATAGGCAGGATTTGTCTAGTGCACTTACCCGGTCAACAAAAACTGAATAAATAAATAAAAATAAAAAATTTGTCATCTTATTCATTGCTCATTGTTGTCAAGTTTTACTTTACTCCACCACCTTTCCTCCCAGTAAGCATCTAGAATCAAGCTTGTATCAGCTAAGTATGTATTATAAAACTTTTGAAACAAATAAATAAACAAACAAATAAATAACTACACCAGGAAGCTGACATCCTAGGTCCATTCCTCTTCATACCTTATCAGCCCTGTGACATCACTGACTGTGACATCACAACTGCCCAAGAAGTGCCAATCTCCTGTCAGACTGGTCACTTGTGATGTCATAATACATGAGCTCACATAGCTAATGAGATATGAAGGAGAACATAACTACATACATCAGTCTCTAGGTAAAATAGTGCTCTTCACAACACACCTTATACTATCAGGTAGAAAACCTTCTAATGAGCTAATGGAAAAATCGGAATAAAGCAGCAAATGTCTACTTAAAAAATTAATAATATTTTCTACCTACCATTTTTGGTACTACTAGCACTTTATGTTACCAAATCATGGTTGATATATGGCAGAGTTCAGCCCTTGTGCACAGCACTACTGAGCACATTCATCCTGACAGTCAATATAAGTTATTTACCACTGTGAATGACAAGAGAACCAATAAGTGAAAAGGCACGACACTTACACAAGTCGGCCAAAAAACATGGCAAAACTCCCACCCCCTGTTCATTCTGTATGTCAAAAGGTAACTGACCATTCCTGCATTAGATTACAAAAAGGAATGTTCAGCTTTGCAGACCAGTTCAAAACATTAGCCCCATACACAGCCCTACTAGGCTACTATCAATTTGATTTCCAGTATATGTACAGATACCAGACGGCCTCCAAGCTGGCCAGTTATTGAGTAGAAGCATTAACAATTCTCAGCACTAATTGCATTTCCCTTATGTCAGTGGGAAGACATACTCCAAGAACTTTAATGGTGTGATACTGTAGGTTGTCACAGCAAATCACAGTATAATGCATTGATGACACAGTGCAGCAATGGGGGTCCACAAGGGGTATGTATTACTTTTCCGCTGTTCCAGCCTCTGTAGCTCCTCATCAAAGAAACCCAACCAGCTGACCATCTTGATTCCATGGAGACTAGTTGCAGGAGTAATGGCCACATCCACTAGCCTTGCCATCTGGTCTGGTTTTGCACGGGGGGTTATGGCCAACAGCCAAGGATACAGATAGTATGTACGACACACGTAGTCTGCTAACTGCTCTCTCTGTTTCCTGTGCCATGTGACAGACATCTCCAGCAGCACAGTGGCTGTCCTGTAAAATGCTGGGACAGAAACCCTGTACTGTATAACCCCCCCCCCACTTTAATAAATGCAGTTGTCAGCAGGAATGTGTGAGTAATGAAAACTAATTCCTGAATACCACGAATATTAGGCCTCCTGAATATTGTCTGAATAACAAACAATTTTCTCTATTCTTGTTCTGACAATGGGATTTAGGAATTAATACAGGCTTCCCACCTCCCAAAGTGGCCAGGATTAGTCTCCAACCCTCCCTACCTTCCAAATCCAAACAAGTTTTCACCCTCCTAATCATTTCCCAGAGTCGCACACAAATAAGAAAATGATGACTAGCTCCTGGCAGCTGGCCAGAAGCTAACAGCACCTTTTAGCCTGACTGCCCCCATTGATAAAAGATCACATATAATTTCTGTTCCCAACCCCAACTGAGCCTGAACCTTGTTTTAAAAGGGTGGGCTAGTGCCAAATATTCCAGCTAGTCTCAGTTAGCCCCCTCCATCCTCTTGTCATGCTGCCAGATCACTCTTCTGTTCCCACTAATGAGTCGAGGAGCAAGTGTGAGTGGGGCTGGGTGACAATGATCAAGAGGAAGCGGAGTCAGTAGCATCAGTATTGACCTAAGACAGCCTGACCAATTAGACTGCCTAGCATCACTACTGATGCTACTGCCCTCCATTCCAGATGATCGTTCGTGCCTGGCCCTGCTTGCACTTGCTCACTGAATGATCAATATCAGTGACACAGAATGGGTTGGGAGCACAGTGAGATGAGGGAGGGGGGTCAACTGAAACTAACCAGATATTTGGCACTAGTAGCACCCCTCCCAACTCAAGGCTTGGGCTCAAGGAGGTGCTGGGCGCAAACTTGAACTATTCTTTTTTATCAATGGTGCTGTAGGGTTAGGTGGGGTTTATACTAAAGATGCAATCAGCTCTTGGCAAGGTGCGAGGAGCAGGTTATCACTTTCTTATCTGTGTGGAACTCAAGGGAAGGGGTAGATGGATGGTAAAAGCTTGGAACTGGGTGGGAGGGAGGCTGGCCAGGAGACTAGCCTTGGACACCTGGGGAGGGGAAAAAGCCTTTTGTTTTTTTCCTACCCCACTGCTGATATAGATACCAAATACCAAATGTCTGGGCCCCCAGATAGAATATTTGGGCTGAATATTCAGAATATGGTATTCTCACACACTTAATTGTCAGTATTATATCATCCACAAGTTAATATTCTGTTCTGCGTTCCTAACAGATTTTGTACAGTGGTGATATCAAGATTTGTAATTTTTATATACAGTAGGTTCAGACTTCGTCCTAAGGTGTTCATTAAAGTGTCATAGTCAATGGTTCTTTTCCTGGCTGATATACTTCAGGGATCCAGCACAGTGTGTCTGTGTGGGAGGGAGGGGGCTGGTATCCTGTGAAGTTATGACCAGCTATTTCCCCGTTTGTAAAATTTGATCTGAAGTAGAGAGTATTACAGAGCTCAACAATTCATTGTATATGCCAAATGTTTATTTTTGTTTTGGTGAAATACTAGCCTTCTCTTTAGTACACACAGGGAGTATGTGAACACGCTTTCCTGCCATTGGTACCAAGCGCCATGTGCATCCTAGAAAAGTTAACCACTCATTCACAGTTGTCTCATACACACTGAGCCTGACAGCCAATACATGTTGCTTGTCATGGTTACAAACAAATGAAAAGACATACTGCTCTCACACTTTTATTCAGTAAACCTGACAAAACTCCTCCCCACAAATGCATTGTACTGTATATGGCAAAAAGTCATTGCCCATTCTTCCACTGGAATACAACAGTAACTGGCCAGCAGCTGATCAGCCCAAAAACCAAGACTGGATCAAGGGAAACAATAAATCATTCAGAACAGGGTTGTAGCCAGACAATATACAAATGAACACCAGGACCGTGTTTGTTGTGTCATTTGGCACAATAAATACAACTTTTGTATTTCATGACAATGGTTGTTGCCATGCATGGGTAAATACAAATGTCATACATTGCTTCCTAAGACACCCATATAGCAGCCCAGATCCTGTAAAGTGGTATTGTCCTTGGGATACAAAGACAGTATTAGTGACCAGTCCTCCTAGTTTTGACTCCTATGGATAAAATTACAGAAAGGTTCAACATTTTCTTTGTTAGCTTTCATGGAAAAAGAAAGCTGTTCAGAGCCTATTTGCCACCCTCCTTAAATAAAATTGCACACCATGGAGTGCTTGGAGTATGCCTGGCTACACCCATGATTCAGAAGGGAAAGGAAACAAACAATACATATCCCCAAATGTCCAATTATATGTGAAAAAGAGTTTATTTCCACATATGTCAGATACTAGGATGCACTACATTACTGGGTTGTCTGAATCCCTGCTCCACCCCCTTAGTTGTGCACACATCATTTCCACAATGCTTTTCAGACTTCATCTGCTGACACAGTGAGGAGACCCCTGAAGCCGAAACTGAGCTGAAGTCCTCCACAATGAAGCAGGAGGAACTGCCGCCAGTTTATCAGGCCAGTGGATCAAGATTTTATACAGGAAATGCTGCTATTGTAATATTAATAATAACTAAGGTAGGAAATGCAGATAACAGCAACAGGGTATCTCTCAACCTAGACTCTATCCAAATGCTTCAGTTTCTTCGGACTCGAAAAGAATAAAAGTCAAAGAAAGAAAAATGGAGGAAAGGCCATAAATGGCTTAAGAAAAGGCTTTAAATCCCAAAACAATAACAAAAAAAGAGTTTATAGTAGTTTTACATAATCGCCTATTTGTTCATCTGTGTATTCATTTCACTGTTTTTTTTTTTAAGTGGTACCTTTTTTGATTTTTAATATCGTGTCCTACTTTTTCCTCTTGAAGTATTTTGCCGCTTCAAAGTCAGGAAACTTATGGGTATCTACTTTGAACCCCCCCCCGCCCCCCAAATGGGTGTTTGGGCATATGCCAGTGTTCACTGCTAACACCCATTTCAAGGAGGGTTTGAAATTTGACACCTATAAGGTTCATGAGGGTGGGGTTAAAAAAGCTATTGACAGCAAAAAGTAGGTTAAATGTTCAAAAATTAAAGAAAAAAAATCAAATGAATTGGTCCATGCCTTTCAAAGCTTATTTTTCTTTAGTTCACAACTTTTATTTATTTTTTTAATATTTGCACCTACTTTTTTTTTCTCTCAAGGTCTCTTTTAGCCTCACCCATGTAAACCCCATAGCTGTGTTAAGTCCCCTAAAATACAGTGGGTGTTTGTTGTGGACAGTGACGTATGCCATAGGCACCCATTTTGGGGGATTTGAAAGTGAGTGGGGCCAAAAAAATACTTCAACAGAAAAAGTAGGTAAAAATATTAAAATACAACAAGCATTTGCCAATGCCGAATGTTGATTGCGTTAGTCCATTGAGCTCGCTCAGTGGTCCTCTGTCAGTCGCTCGTTGTGTTTCTCCTGATGCTGCAGGCTGCTGTTTAGTACTGGGCTCTTGCCTGTGTTGGCACCCTTTTCTGTCCACAAAGAAATCTGCAGCTGTCCCAACAGAGCTCCGGTGAGGTGGGTCACTGCCCCTCTCTGACTCGCTCATTCTGTTTCTCCTGGCACTGCAGGATGGCCTTTTGTACTGGGTTCCTGCCTCTGTTGGTGGCTTTTTCTGCCCACAAAGAAATCTGCAGTAGTCCCGACACAGGTCCATTGAGTTTGTTCACTCCCCCTCTGTCATTCACTCATTCCGTTCCTGCCGGCACTACAGGCTGGCCTTTTGTACTGGGCTCCTGCCTACATTGCCGCCTTTTACTGCCCACAAAGAAATCCGCAGAAGACATGATAGAGCTCCATTGAGCTCACTCACTCCCCCTCTCTCATTCGCTCATTCTGTTTCTCCCGCTGCTGAAGGCTGCTGTTTTGTACTGAGCCTCCTGGGTGCATTGCTGCCTTTTTCTGCCCACAAAGAAATCCGCAGCAGGCCCAACAGAGCTCCGTTGACCTCACTCACTCCCCCTCCCTCATTCGCTCATTCTGTGACTCCCACTGCTGCAGGCTGCCCTTTTGTACAGGGCTCCTACCTGCATTGCTGGCTTTTTCTGCCCACAAAGAAATCTGTAGTAGTCCCAAGACAGCCCCGTTGAGCTCACTCACTCCCCCTCTCTCACTCACTCATTCCGTTTCTGCTGGCGCTGCTGGCTGGCCTTTTGTACTGGGCTCCTGCCTGTGTTGCCGCCTTCTTCTGCCCACAAAAAAATCTGCAGCAGCCGGCCCGGTGGCGCTGAGGGTTGAGGCGCTGGTCGCTACACCTCGCGCCACGCTGGTGAACCCGTGTTCGGGAACAAGCACGGGTTGTCGGGGGTCGGCGGGAGGAGATGGATCGAGCATCCGAGGACTGCCTCCATCTCCGGGTGGGGATTCGGTGGCCGGTGCTTGCCTGACCCAGCAGAGGCTGGGGATCGACAACACGCAGCTGCAGAGACAGGGGAAGGCGGACGGAAGACATTTGACTAGTACGCCGCACGGAGCGCAGGCAGACCGTCGCCGGGCGCCATTGGTACGCCTATGCCCAAGTAGGGGAGAAAAAATTAGGAAAATGGAGCCACAGCACGACGCCGTTCCCATCGCCATTCCCGGAGGATGCCTCCTGGCATGGACCTGTTCTGGTGGGTTGAGTCGCCCCCACCACCCTGCCGCGGCGGGTAAGTCGCTGGGGTGCTGAAGGAGGGCCGTCTCGTCCGGGATGGCGCTGAGGAACAGCGAGTGCGGGGAGGCCTCAAAAAATAACATCCCAAAAAAAAAAAAATCTGCAGCAGTCACGAGCAGAGTTCGCTGAGCTCGCCTACCATTCCCCTTTCTCACCTGTTCTGTTTCTCCTACTGCTGCAGGCTGCCTTGTACTGGGTCCCTGCATGCACTGGCACCTTTTTTTGCCCACAAAGAAATCTACAGCTGTCCCGACAGAGCTCCGTTGAGGTTGCTCACTCCGTCTGTCTCACTTGCTCACTCTGTTTCTCCTGGCGCTGCAGGCTGTCGTTTTGTACTTGGCTCCTGCCTCTGTTGGTACCTTTTTCTTCCCACAAAGAAATCTGCAGCAGTCCTGATGGAGCTCTGTTGAGCTTGCTCACTCCCCCTTTTTCACTCACTTGTTCCGTTTCTGCTGGCGCTGCAGGCTGCCCTTTTGTACTGGGCTCCTGCCTGCATTGCTACCTTCTTCTGCCCACCAAGAAATCTGCAGCAGTCACAATAGAGGTCCATTGAACTCGCTCACTTACTCCCCCTCTCTCACTCATTCATTCTGTTTCTCCCACAGCTGCAGGCTGCCCTTTTGTACTGGGCCCCTGCATACATTGCTGCCTTTTTCTGCCCACAAAGAAAACTGCAGCAGTCCCAACAGAGCTTTGGTGAGCTCACTCACTCCCACTCCCTCACTTGCTAGTTCTGTGTCTCCCATTGGTGCAAGCTACCCTTTTGTACTGGGTTTCTGCCTCTGTTGGCTGCTTTTTCTGCCCACAAAGAGATCTGCAGCAGTCCTGACACAGATCCGATGAGGTCGCTCACTCCCCCTCTTGTCACTCGCTCGTTCCATTTCTGCTGGCACTGCAGGCTGGCCTTTTGTACTGGGCTCCTGCCTGAGTTGCCACCTTTTCCTGCCCACAAAGAAATCCACAGCAGTCACGATAGACCGTTGAGTTCGCTCACTCCCCCTCTCTCACTCGCTCATTCTGTTTCTTCTGGTGCTGCAGGCTGGCCTTTTGTACTGGGCTCCTGCCTGCATTGCTGCTTTTTTCTGCCCACAAAGAAATCCACAGCAGTTCCGACAGAGCTCAGTTGAGCTTGGTCACCCTCCCTCACTTGCTCAATCCTAATCTGTCCCAAACACTGATTTCTGACAGCGACTGCGGTATTCTGCGCCGGAAGCACAAAAACACATTTCCACCAGGATGTAAAAAATGACAGCTGTACTGTTCATAAGGAGGTGTGGAAAAATGCCAGTGTTGAAAATGTGCATGAAAATATTACTGATTTGTGAAGTTACAAGGGTCCATGGAAACTGCACAACACACGCTTGTAACACAGTCATTTTATGGAGTTTCATCAGAACATTTTCAACATAGGCATTTTAGGACCTCTGCTCATGAACAGTGTCAGTGGGATTTTCTTAATGTGTCCCAAACACTGATTTCCCACAGCAACCGCATTATTGTGCGTCGGAAGAGCGGAAACACGTTTCGGTCAGGATGTGAAAAATGACAGCTGCATTGTTAATAAGGAGGTGTGGAAAAATGGCAATGTCAAAAATCTGGAGTGAAAATATTGTAAAGTTGCGAAGGTATGAGCGTGGATGGAAAGTGCACAATGCACGCTCGTAGCACACTCATTTTATGGACTTTCATCACCAAATTTTCAACATAGGCATTTTAGGACCTCTGCTAATGAACAGTGTCACTGTCATTTTAATAATGTTTCCTGAACACAGATTTCCCACAGCGACCACACTATTCTGTGCTGGAAGTGTGAAAACACATTTCAGCCAGGATCTGAAAAATGACAGCTATACTGTTCATAAGGAGGTGCAGAACAATGGCAATGTTGAAAATCCTGGAATGAAAATATTATAAATTCGCGAATTTACGAGTGTGCATGAAAACTACGCAATGCACGCTCATAACATAGTCATTTTATGGAGTATCAGCACCACATTTTCAACATAGGCATTTTAGGACCTCTGCTCATGAACATTGTCACTATCATTTTCGTAATCTGCCCCAAACACTGGTTTCTCACAGCAACCATGCTATTCGGCGCCGGAAGTGCGAAATCACATTTTGGCCAGGATGTGAAAAATGACAGCTGTACTGTTCACAAGAAGGTGTGGAAAAATGCCAATGCTGAAAATCTGGCATGAAAATATTGCAGATTTGTGAAGTCATGAGCATGCGTAGCAACTGCGCAGCGCACGCTCGTAAAACAGTCATTTTTTGGATTTTTTCCACCAAATTTGCAACATAGGCTTTTTGAGAGCCCACCTCATGAACACTGGCACTGTCATTTTGTTAATCAGTCCTGAAAGGTGATTCTGCTCAGTGACCATGAAATCACCTTTCGGGGCCAATTAACACCATGACAGTGGCAGAATTCATGAGGAGGGGTCCTAAAAACCCCATGTTGAAAATTTGGTGCCAAAATTCCAAAAAATGACTGAGATATGCATCAAAGTGAAAAAAAAACTATTTATTCCATTAAACAGCTTACCGGCATTGCCTCAGTTTGCAGTTGACTCTGAAGAGTGCAGACGTGTTTCCGGTCCACCGAAGATCATTGCGCCAGGCTCTGGAGGTAAGTATGGGGTGAGGGGGCTGTTGGGAGGTGGGGTACACAGTGGGAGGGTGCAGATTGCGGGATGGGGTGCAGACAGTGAGGGACCATTTTCTTCTTTTTAGGAGTAAAAAAAAAAAGACGCAAGATTTTTTTTTGCAGGTACTTTTGACACGCTGGGGTGGGCTCCCAACATGCCACCTGCATGTTTTGTGGTAGGGGAGCACTGGAGCAGATGGTGATTGGGCACCCGCATTGGCACATACGTGGGGCTCATGAGCCGAGGGATTAGGCACCCCCTCAGCACACAAGAAATGGGGGATATGCCGTGGGGACTGGGCACCCTCGTCGGCAAACACAGAAGGAGGGTCACAAGCCAGGGGACTGGACACCCCTTGGCACACAAAAATGGGGGAGTAGACAAGCTGATGGGGACTGTGCTCCGTCAGCAACAGCCCTGCAATGAAGGGTCTTTCATTGCAGCAGATGATGCTGCAATGACAATGCGGCCCCTGATTGCAGCGGCTAAAACTTTACAAGGTTGTGGCACGCTGGTTGAACTAGTGTCAGCAGCAGCGTGCCACACCATTGGGGACAGCGGGCCAAGTTTTTAAAGGCAGTGGGGCCATTAGTACAACAGTGCCAGCCATGCCTCCACAACCTACTTCTTGCAAAGCTGCCATAATATGTTTCTTGCACTTGCTCGCAATCAACATAAAAATGTATGAAGAAATGTAAAATATTAAAATGAATGGGACCTATCCATTTCAATACTGTTGGCAGTTGGAGCAGCAGCATATTGAGGGATGTCTAGACTTGGCATTCAGGAAGGGAAGAGCCTTGATGAGGGACAGAGCTGGGTGCCATTGAGGGTGAGGTGGGTTGTAAGGTGCACAGAGTTTGGGAAAGGGTGGGTGATTATTTATAAATTGTTTTTGGGAAGCAGGATACCAAAAAGCAATGGCAGGAATAGGCAACTGCCACCTGTAATTAAGTGGGTGTTGAGGGGGCTCCACTGTGAGTGGTAGGAATAAAGGGCTACTTGCCAGCATGATCTGGACAGGACATAGCATGGTGGGGAGGGCGAGAGAGTCAGGCAAGGCTGTTGGTGCACAGCATCATCAAAATGGGAAAACCCAGCACACTCACTGGAGTGGTGAAACACCTTCTAAAAAGTGGGATTTCCAGAGGAAACCTGCATCATTGGCCAGTTCAGCCACCATCGGCTCCAGTCTGATTTCCTGCCACCTCATTGGCTCACAACCTGACACACCTCCAGAACCTGTTTTTCTTCACTAAACTATTCCAATATGTTTGATTTGCATTCTGCAATCAACCATAAATATACAATGCCATCTGAGACATAAGATTGGATACCAGCAGCACAGAAAAATTGAAGTGCAGATTAAATGAGTCTTTCCTTCACTAGGCAACCCAATGAGGGTATCATAACAGGGTGTTTTAGTGGTAGAATAGGAACAGGGGTTAGAGACAACAGCAGGTAGAGGTGGTGGTGCAGTGAGCCCTGAGGACTTGTTCAAAAGATGGGTAGGATAAAGAGTGGCAGATGGCAGGAAATTATTTGCAGATCTAACCCCCTCCTACTACTTTATCCTGTCTGAAGATTGTTAATCCTGGAATTAACAGGTTCCAGTCTGTGTTGTATGTTGCCTGCATCTCCCTCACCACAACATCTAGTTGCCCCTCCCTCTTTATCATTGCCCAGAATGCTCCCATTTCCTTGCCCAGCCAATTATGCAAGCAACCATACAGCAAAACATCTCTGAGCTCCTCCCCTGCCTATTTTCTTTTCTGCCCATGGCCTCCTCACTCTTATACCAATTCATCATACTTTCTTTTTTCTTTGCATGGTCTGTGCTTGCCTCCTTTGAATGGGAGAATGCTTGTCTGATCTCCATTATCTGCAGATGTTCCTATGTTCTCTTCAGCTGCAGTCTCCCCAAGTCCGTTTAAATGCTCATAAATAAAAAAATATCAAACTTTAGTGCAAAAGACCCTTCTTTCTTCTAGGGAAGGAGGAGGCCATTTGACTCATATAGCTTCTCGTCCTGCAACATTTTCCCCCAATCTCCACAGAGCCTGACTCCATCTTCCCTGTTGCATGCTTTTAGACAAGATTTGAAGCAAGTAATCAGGAATGGCCTAGTATCCACCTTAAACCAAACTGGCAGGACCCCAAAAAAAGATAATGAGGATGCTGCCAGTTTAAGGCTGCTGTCCAGCTCCCTAAATCTTCCACCGTGGGTCTATCTGCATGGTCATTTATCCCTAGGCTAACAATGATATTGTGCCCTTCCCCTCCTGTCCCCCATGCTCATGGCAATCCTCCCGATCCTCGTGTATCCCTTCCTGCATATGCCCCCAGAAGACAGCTGAGCATATTAACTTCTTAGTCCCCTGCACACACTAACCCAACTGTCCCCGATGATGGGGTCTGCCATGTGTGCTTCCTAAATAAGAGTTTTTGATGAAAGGAATTTGGTTATCCACACTCTACTGTTACATCTCTATTATTCAGTGACCAAAGTTAAAACAGATATCTCTATACAGTGATTTAGTCAGTTCATCCAGATGGTAGGGATGCAGCATAGCATAATGGTTAAAGTACAGCTGTATAAACAATGAGACTTTGGCTTAAACTCCATAACTTGCTGCTAATTATCCATTAAATGTTGTATTATGCAGTGTATTTCTTTGTACCTAGCAATGTCCTAGGGCTTCAAGCCATTCATTTGTCTTAACTTTATAAACTAATTATTTTTACCCGGCCTGTACCTTTTGGATTAACCCTGAAGGTGAAGAAGAAGAAGAAGAATCAGTATTTGTAAAGCGCTTTTCATACATCCAAAGCGCTTTACAAGCAATGCTAGACTGGTAGTGAAGTGACTGAATGTGTGGTGGCGGCCATATCACACATCATCACCCACACACAGCCTGGATAATTGCACGAACCGGTTTTATGGGAAGTGGAATGTTGGCCAGGACACCGGGAATGCTCCCTACTCTTTGCGAAGAGTGCCCTGGGTTCTTTTACTTCCACCTGGACAACACCAGGATGGGCAGAAGGAACCTCAGTTTAACATCTCATCCAAAGGACGGCACATCCCAGCAGTACAGCACCCCAATGCTGCGCGGATGCCAACGATTTGGAGTGCAAGTCCAACCCGGTGTGGGACGAGAACCCACGACCTTCTGGTCCAGAGGTGGATGTGCTACCAACTGAGTCACACTGACAGGTGAGAAGTAATGCTGGTTCAAACAGTCAAAAGGAGACGATAATCCACTCTTAAGACACTACAAATACTTGCATTTATTTAATACAAAATACTCAGTAAAAAGACAAAACTTGTCAGGTACATAATGTAGTAGCACACCCAACTACCAAACACCAGTGTTTCATGTCTCACTGATACTCTTTCAAGACATCAGCAGCAGCATGACCAAGCACTCATTTTATAGCCTATGTGTGGTATTTAAACAATTAATCAATCTTGAATATTTGACCTTCCCTGCCTATGCACAGACACACTTTCTACATTACTATTATGCATAAACAGCTAATACATAAATATCTATCTCATTAAATAAATAGCTTTCGTGTCCTAACAACTTTACAACTTATAAGGACTGTATGTGGGTAAAATGGGAAGGAAGTTCAAGCACAGAGTTCTAGAACATTTAGGATGCAATGCATTCGTTCTTTGTATTAAATAAATGCTAGTATTTATAGTGTCATAGGAGTGGACTGTCTTCTCCTTTTGACCGTTTGAGCTGACATTACTTCTTGCCTACAGGATTGCTTCATTTGCTCTGGCTCTGGTCAGCATGTTTTCAGCCACGTCTCTTTTGCTTACCTTTTGGATTAAGCCAAGCCTAAAAACTAGTTACTCTCCCATATGACATAAACTGTAATTTCCTGCCTTGTACTCATGTCCTCCTTATACTGTATGCATTTATGCACTATCTTCATTTTTTACACTGTATTTCAAACTGTATGTGTTATGTTTTTATTTCTGTCCTACCCAGGACCTCTTCGTAAATAAGTTTTGCTCAGTGGAGCCTTTCCTGGTAAAACAAAGAAATTAAATGAAATGAAACTGCTATTCACTTATTATGTGACTCTGAGCAAGTCATGTAATCTTCTAGTGCTTACATTCTCTGATCTGGCTCTTTGCAATGTGCCCTTCCCTCTGGGGTGAAAATGGATGCAACATTTTCTCCCCTCCCTTTTCCTGACTGTAACAGTTTTCAGGATACAGTCTGAATGACAAGTACTTTATAGAACCAATTATAAAATGGTATAAAAAAATGACCAAATCAAACAACTTCATTAAAACATAGCACCTGACTGGTGATTATTTGGCTAGAAACAGCACAGTTCATAACTAACCTGCCTTGCTCAACCTTGAAACATGCTAACTAAATGAAAATAAAACCATTTTGCATTAAACTAAACATTTTTTCCACTTTTTAAATGCAATAACCAACAATAGGGCCTAGGTTTCGGTTGCCAGGTTAATTCAAAGGCACATGGCTTTCATTACCGAACTCACCTATTCTACCTAGCAACACATAATTGAAAGAAAATAAAAAATTTTTTCCACTTTAAAAAAAAAATCCATTTTATAAGTGCAATTACCCACTCCAGGGCATGGGTTTCTTGAGAATTAATGAACACCCTGGGAATGCTGACTTGGCCGTTGGCCTCATGCCTTCAAGCTCACCCAGCGCATGCATTAATTCTCTACAAATCCATGCCCTATTGTATTTTATTACTTACATCCCTTCCCCTTCCTTGCTGGAAGTCAAACCTAGAAGCCCGAGTCATGAAGGCTGCTACTCAGCCATTCAGCTAAACTAAAGGAACATTCCCCAAGTAGAGAGGTGAGAAAGAGGTCTTGCTGCTGTTACAATTTTTCAATGTTGCAGGACTTTGGCATTTACAGCCTCCATTTATTTTTATTTATTTAATTTTTATTTAAACATTTGATAACTGTGAAAAGCACACTGAGCCAAGGCTCATTTTCAAGTGCAACCCGGGGGTGAGGGGGAGGGAGTTACAACAGTTTACATACATACATTTATTTAGCTTTTGTTAACCAGGTGAGCACACTAGACAAGAACAGATGCCTATTTTCAGGTGCGACCCAGGAGGTTACAAGGAAATAAGGACTCAAGTTACAGTCAGGTTATACAAAGCTCAGGTAAACAATATACAGGCAGTTCAAAATGAGACAGAGAGGCAATTCAAGATAACATACTGTAGAGTGCTTGCACGAGGAACAGGTAACAATATATAGACATTTCAAAATGAGACAGAGGTAATTCAAAATAACATAGAGTATATACACAAGGAACACTGTGAGCAGGAATGGCAGGGAGGACAACCAAATGCAGAGCTCTGGTACATAGAACAGATACATGAGAATATTACACACAATCACATACTTTTGTACAAAGGAGTTATTTACATTCAGTTGCATATATACAGTTATTTACAATCAGTTGCATGAATACAATATTATACAATGGGTTCTGAAAATGCTGCTCCCTGATTGGTTGGTTGGCACTTTGAACCCATTGTAAATCCTCACCAGTACCAATGGGAAGAAGTGCCAACCAGCCACACCACTTGCCAAGCTGGCATGTATCCATGCCACTCGCAGTCCTCTCACTACAATTCTAACTGCGGTGCTAGATTGTGCCATTGAAGTCATCGACAAGTGCTATACACAAACAATGAAATCAATGTTATCCGTCTCAACCCGCATAGCCTTGTTTGAACTCAAAGTTTCTATAACAGTATTTTTTTGTCACAGCAGCTTCTCGGTAACCACTGGCAACTGTCTCACCTGCTGTGTCTCACTTTTTCACATTGGCTGTGCTTCGTCACAGGACCCTTGAATCCCAAGACCATCTGAGTTTTTTTTTTCTCCTCAGCAAAAAGCAGGGCAGCAGATCTTTCTCACCACGAGGCACACCATCGCAGTAATCATTTCAATAAACTTCTAAATTCTCCTACATATGTTCACTAACCAGCCAAAAGACTGCTGACCAGACGGGACCAAGCAACAGTACAATGCACAAAATTGAAGGCACACACACTCTCGCTTGGGGGATGAGGAGACAGGTACTATTTTTTTCTGGTGGAGCAATAACAACAATAAAAATCATTGAAAATGTAAAAAAAAAGATATATATTTTCTTTATTTTTTTCAAATGCAAAAAGGAAGACATTGTATAATAGCAATCTACCTTGATAAGGGTGTGGGTCACCCTAGGATTTACAATGTCTGGTGTGTTTTGCTCACTCTACCTTTTGGCCTCATGGCCAAACAACATACAAGGCATTGTAAATCCTAGTGTAACCCACACTCTTGTTGTGGTAGATTGCTTAAATATACAGTACAGAGGTTTTGAAGTTTAAACCATGTTCATTTGGCTAAAGGTAGACTAGTGGCAGTTACTGATGGGGTAAGGGAGTTGGCAAAGTTGGGATTTAATAGAGCTGTGTGACGGAGAGTTTCTGAGGGGCTGGGGAAGCTGGTTCCATAGGTAGCGGAGACGGTAGGAGAAGGCAGATTTGCCAGCTGATGAGGATGGTTTGGGGAGGGAGAAGGAGTGGCGTCCCTAGAATGCAGCATGTAAGGAGAAAAAACTGCAGTGGTTAGTTTCTCAGCCAGGTGGGGGCAGAAGGTCAAACCAAAAGTTGGAAATAAAAGAAACAGAGCGGGAAAAATGGTGATGGGAGAGGGGCACTAAACCAAGGGAGGAAAGGAGAGTGCAGGGGTGTGTTCTGAAAGGGGGATTTGTTGCCAAACAGCAAAAAGCATATCTAGAAAATGCTTTTTTCGACCAACATTTTTATAAACAAGTTACAATATTGGTTAGGGCTTATTGTGTATAAAAAATGGTGATTTTCCAAATCTTGTTGTAGAACAGTTCAAAGGTGAAAAAAGTTGTTGTACTATCGTTCTGATGTTATATCAATAGTAAAACAGCTTTTCAGCCTTCAGCTGTTACCCAACTGGCCGAAACAGTGCTGTTCTGAAAAACGAATGGATTAAAATGGCGGTGCCGGTTAACGAGCGGGCGGGTGAGGGGTCGTTTAAAATAGTTTGGACACGGACTGCCATAGTAGGCTCCGTGTGTCCAAACTAAAAGTTTGCCGGTTTCCTTTCTTTTTTCCCCATGATTAGTACTGTAAATATTGGGGTCATGAGCACAGCAGGACTGTAGGAAGGACGAGAGCTGGGAGATGAGTGAGACTTCATCGAGGAGCGGTAGCACGAACACAAGGTATGAATCCTTGTGAAATCAATTTTGATACATTTTGGGGAAAACCATATACTATATAAAACAGTGTATGGCTGCCCATACACAACAAGCTATGTTGCCATCTCGGGAATGTTATGCCATCATATGGACCTCTCAAGCTTTGCTCTTGAGGTCTGCATGATGTCATCACATCCTCTCGATGGCAACATAGCCTTGTTGTGTATGGGCAGCCATACACTGTTCTATATATTTTCCTCTACCAACACATTCCAGTATCTCCCAAGCTTATTACATGCATTCTATATACTGTATTTACAGTATGTGGTCAGAATTCTCCATGATATAATCTACCAGCATATCTAAAAATATATCATATTTTCTTAAACAACTGAGAGCAGTTTTGAATGCTGAAAAGCAGATGCAATTTCCAGTATTGGGATGTGCCTGCATGAAAATAAATATGCCAAAAATGTCTGTGTCGTTTTCAATTGTTTTGGCATATTTGAGACAGTTTCCCTGCATTATGGTAAAACATGACATATCAAAATAATAAAAAAAATGAAGGCTCAATGCCTGGAATAGTGTAATTTGTTTCTTTTTATTACTTCTACCACTGCAACAATGCCACATTTGCCACTTCCACAGGAATGGAGGTAACTCAACAAACGTGACATCACTAACCGAGAAGGCCATTTCCGGCTTGTTCCTAAACAGATACAGCTTACAACACCTGCCTGGTGAAGCTCAACATCACAAACATGACTGCTACCTTGATGTGCTTATCAGTAATGTACAAATGCTACCTGGGACCAGACAACTTCCTACTGTTAGAAGCCTACATAAATATGTCATTTTTAATGTATGCTTCGATTTCTTACCTACACTATGGCACTTAACAAAAACATAATCATGTTTTAGATGGTGTAACATTTTGTCAGAATTACCACAGTTGCACTGAAAGTGTGATGCACGTTGTCAGCCTGCATCGGTGGGTACTTGGAAAATTTTGCTCCTGGTCATTAAAAAACTGTTATCAACTTACTTTGATCAATAATAATTGCTGCCCTTCGTCATCAGCACTCCCCTTAAAAACTTTATCAATAAATACCTTCCTTGGGGAGCAATTTCTGGAAAATGTAAAGTCACCCTAGTAGTTCCTATCACAAAGGAGGGCAAAAAGAACCTATTAAAAATGACTGGCCCATTTCATTTCTCTGCATGCTTGCTAAACATAACAACATATGAATCCAAACTAAAATCCAAGAGAGGCTGGTATATATTCAACTTCAGGACTGCCTGGCATAATATCACTCTCTCACCAGTGTCCAACATGAGTTCAAAGAAAACCATGGCACTGACACTGCCCTGGTGTATGTGACCTCTGATATACTAGATGCTGTGGAGAAGAGGAAGGCTACTGGTGTGGTTTTGATAGATCTTACTAAATGTGCTTGATTTGGTGAACAGTGACCTCCTCTTAGCCAAATTAAGGCATGTTGGGCTGCTGGTTTAATAACAAGCTGTCCAGTTGAACAATTTGTCAAATGGCAAGGTAGCATATCTGAACAAGGGGAAATAATGGATGGTATACCCCACGGCTCAATGCTGGGTTCCCTATTATTCTCCCTGTTTATTAATGATATGACCAGCAATTGAGGGTGAGGGAGCACTCTGCAACTCTGCAAAAAATGCTGTCCTGTACAGCTCCTCTGCAGATATCAGCTGGATCAACACAGAACTGTAGAGTGACCTCAAGCAGCTTGAAGCATGGCTTAGAAACAGAAACATAGACTGTATCAGCACAAATGGATGGACAGGCAAGGCAGTGAGGAGTGCAAAGGCTCAAACTGTGGAAAGAATAGCTTAGGGAGTATTAAAAAGGGACAAGACATTTTATAGGTATGTTAGCAAGAAAATGAAGGTAAGGGAGGATCAAACAGTTAAAGAGGGAGAGGGGACTGTAATAAGAGGGATCAAGCGAAGGCTAACATCTTAAACAGACACTTCTGCTGATTATTCACAGAAGGGAAGGGGAAGGGGAGGAACCACAAAAAGGCACCAGGAGCATTGATGGGAGAGAAATGGGCACTAGTCCATTTCCTGAGGAGAAAGTCTGGAAAGCACTCACTAACCTTAAGGTGGATAAAGCTATGGGGCCAGACGGGGTACATCGAATGGTGCTGAGGGAGCTCAGGGAGGTACTGGCCGCACCTCTGACAGACCTACTTAACAGTTCACTGAAGACTGGTGTGGCACCAGTGGACTGTCGAAGGTAGAGCTAGTCCCTTCAAAAAAGTGGTAGCAGGGAAGAGGTGGGCAATTATAGGCCGGTAAGCCTGACATTGGTGGTGGGTAGGATAATGGAAACAATACTAAAGGAAAAGATTGTGGAATGTCTGCACTCAACAGATTGCAGGATCCAGTGCAGAATGGTTTCACAAGGGAAGGTCATGCCAAACAAATCTAATAGATTTCTTTAAGACTGGATGACCAAGGAGTTGGATCATGCAGGAGCTTTGGACATTGTCAACCTGAATTTCAATAAGGCTTTTGACACCCTTGCACATAGGAGACTGCTAAGTAATTTGGGGACCTTGGATGTGGGTAATAAGGTGGCAACCTGGGTAACAAACTGGTTAGGGGACAAGATGCAGAAGGGTAGTGGTAAATGGAGTTTGTTCCATGGTAGGGAGGGTGACCAGTGGTGTATCTCAGGGATCAGTGCTAGGACCGGTCCTTTTAGAAACATTGAAACATAGAATTTGATAGCAGATAAGGACTGCTTGGCCCACCTAGTCTGCCCACTTTCCCTATCTGTTTCATATACTGCAGATCCTAAATGATCTTCAGCAGACCCTCTCTTTCCTATTGCTAGAGTTCCTTTATGTCTGTTCTATGTGTTTTTAATTCCCCTAGCATTTTTGCCCTTACAACCAGGAGGCTGTTCTGTGGATCCACCACCCTTTCCACGAAAAAATACTTTCTCACATTACCCCTAAGTCTACCCCCTCTATTTTCATATCATGGGCCCTTGTTCTTGAACATCTTTTTTTTGTTGAAAGATGCTACCCTCTTATGCCTTATTTACAACCCTGAGGTATTTGAAAGTATCTATCATAACCCCCATCTCTCTCCTCTTTCCTCTCTGACAGGGTATACATATTGAGATCCTCTAGTCTCTCCTTACATGGCTTTTAGTGCAGTCCCTGCACCATTTTTGTTGCCCTTCTCTGAACTGCCTCTACTCTGTCTATATTCTTCTTGAGGTGAAGCCTCCAGAACTGGACACAGTACTCTAGATGAGGTACCACATATGTTCTATACAGTGGGATCGCCACCTTCTTCCTTCTGCTGGAGATACCTCTCTCTCTCTGTATCCCAGCATTCCACTGGCTCTCCTCACAGCCTTCTCACATTGTTTGGTAACCTTTAGATAATCACATATGATTACTCCCAGGTCCCTTTCCTTTTTGGTGGCCATCAGTATCCCCCCCCCACACCATTTACTTTCCCCCTGCATTTATGTGCCTCAAGTGCATGATCCTTCACTTCTTTGCATTGAATCTTAACTGCCACACCCTTGGCCACTCCTCAAGCATGCTTAGGTCCCTTCTAATTTTCTCTACCCCTCCTGGAGTGTCAGCCCTGGTGCAGATCTTTGTGTTGTCTGCAAAGAGACACACCTTCCCTTCCAGCCCCTCTGCAATGCTACTTATGAAGACATTAAAGAGGACTGGTCCAAGCACTCTTCAATGTCTTTGTAAGTGACATAGTGGATGAACTGGAAGGAAAGGTCTGCTTTCTTGTAGACAATAGCAAGATCTGTAACAGCATGGACACTCGGGGTGGGGGGTCAGAAAAGGATGGGAAGGGATCTGCAAAGAGTAGAGGAGTAGTCAAGGGTATGGCAACTGGATTTTAATACCAAAGGGTACACAATAGTGCACTTGGACCATAGAAACCTGGGAGCAAAGTGCAAAATGGGTAGAGTGATACTGACAAAGACCAAGCAAGAAAGAGACCTAAGGATACTCATATCAGATGACCTAAAGGTGGCCAGGTAGTGTGATAAGACAGCTAGAAGTGCTAATGGAATGCTGGAGTGCATAGACATGGGTACTGCGAGCAGGAAAAGGGAGGTAGTCCTGCCTTGTATAGATCGTTGGTAAGACCTCGCCTTGAGTATTGTGTATAGTTCTGGAGACCACATCTCAGGAAGGACATAGAGTGGACGTGGTCCAGAAGAAGGGTACCAAAATGGTGCAGATTCTGCATCAAAAGCCCTATAAGGAGAGGCTTAAGGAGCAAAATATGTACACCCTGGTGGAGAGGAGGGAAAGGGAAGATATCATAGGGACTTTTAAATACCTCACAATGGTTAATAAGGTACAGGAAGAGAGTATTTTTTAAGAAAAAAAGGTGCTGTAGAACAAGGGGACATGCTATGAAGCTGGAGGTGGTAAATTCAGGAGAGATGTGAGGAAGTACTTCTTCACAGAAAGAGTGGTGGATGCCTGGAACAACCTTCCAGCAAAGGCAGTAGGGGCAAAAACAGTGGTGGGGTTCAAAAATGCCTAGGACAAGCATAAGGGAATCATAATGATAAGAAAGGGAGGGGAAGAAATGGCGCCATAGATCAGCAGCAGCTCTGCAGCAAAAAAAAAAAAAAAAAGAAAGTTTATTTATTTATTTATGAGTTTTACCAGGAAGGCATACTGAGCAACATGCTCGATTCCAGATGCGACCTGGCAAGTTAAAAAAATGGGCAGACTGACTGGGCCCAACAGCCCTTATCTGCTGTAACATTCTGTGTTTCTATGTAGTCTGCCCAATTTGCCCCTGCCTAACACTACACACCAGATTCTAGTTGGTCACAGACGTCCCTCCTTCATTCCTTACCTCTAATCCGGGATCCTCGACCACCACATCCTCACCAACCTCAGCCGGCACCCCCACCCCGCATCCCATCCCCTCACAACTGCCAGGTTACCCCCTCCACAAAGGCCTCCATCTTCTTCATCTAAATATTCGTAGCCTACCACTTAAAATTGACCAGCTACAAGTTCTCGGTGCCCTACATGCCCTGATGTCCTCATCCTCTCTGAAACTTGGCTTAACAAAAATATTCCCAACTCCTCAGTCACAATTCCTGGTTACAAGATGACCCACCAGGACAGGGCCATGAGAGGTGGTGGCATAACCATCTTCATATGTTCGGACATACGCTATGAAATAATCTTATCTAAATCTGAACTTAAGGAGTACGAACTATTGCTGCTTCATCTCACATTACCTTTCTCACTGCCCATATTCATTGACAGAATCTACTGCTGACCAAGCACCCCTGCCACAACTGTTACTGACCTTCTTACGCAAATCAGTTCACGAACATCCACCAGGGAATTATATGTTATGGGTGACCTTAACTTAAGCTGGTTAGCCCCAGTCCTCAACAAAACCCGGATGGATATCGCTGCCTCAGTTTAACCCAACTCACCACTGAGCTCACCTGCCTAAACCTTAAATCAGGTAAATACTCCATTATTAACTGGGCTCTGACCTCCCATCCTCAAAGAGTCATCCAAACAGGCCTATTCCCTAACTCTATGAGTGGTCACCATGTCATCTACATTGTTCGCAAAATACACCATCTCAAATCCCCCCCCTAAGTTTTTAGTCCAATGGTCATTCAAATCCCTAAACCTCGCTCCCCTCCTTAATGACCTTGTCCTAGATAACTGGCTCCCCTCCCCCTCTCCAACCTGATAGATGACACCCTACTTCACTTCAAAAACACGTTCTTTAAGATATGGGATTCTCATGCCCCGCTATGACAGACTAGGGTACGTGGTACCCACCTGCCTTGGATCTCCCCAGAGCTCACAGCTTGTATGAATGCCTGTGACTCAGCATGGCGAGCTTTCAAAGCCTCAGCCCTACCTGAGTACCTCTCCCACTACCGGTATCTGCACAACATGTGCACTAGAGCAACTCAGCTAGCTAAAGCAGAGCACTTTAGATCCTCCTTCCAATCTAAACTTAATAGCCCCTCCAAATTCTGGAAGGTCATACACTCCCTCTTCTCACTTCCAGTGGCCAAGCCCTCACCTCTCCTTAGTGTAAACAACTCCACACTCTCGGATCCTATCTCAGTCGCTGCTGAGTTTGACTTATATTTCTCCACCTGCACTTCCTCGCTCCTTTCCTCCTTACCCCCGTGTCACCATCTCCACCACCTACTGGGTAAAAACTACCTCAAAATACAGGTATTTTCTCCTTCAGGACAATCTCTCTAGATGAAAATCTAGAAGCCCTGCTAACATTAAGCCCCTCAAATGGGAATTCCCCAGATGGACTAGACCCCAAACTTCTGTTCCTCTTGGCCTCTGCCATAGCCACCCCTATCGCCTACCTCCTAAATCTATCCTTCGCCACTGCATCTGTCCCTCTGTCCTGGATGCACGCCATTGTCATCCCTCTCCACAAAGGGGGCGCCTCCTCCTCCACCTCAAACTATCAGCCAATCTCCCTCCTCCCTGCTCTGGCGAAGCTGCAAGAACACTTAGTGCTTACCCAGCTAACCTCCTATCTCACCGACTCAAATTTCTTCACACACTACCAGTCTGGATTCAGGAAAGATCACTCCACTGCCTCCTGTTTACTAAGGCTCACTGACATCATCCAATCTGGAATGGATAGAGGTCTCATCACCTCTGCCATTTTCAACGATCTGGCCAAGGCCTTCAATATAGTCTCCCAAACTCTGTTACTATCTAGCCTCTCTGACTCTGGCCTCTCCACATCTGCTACTGCCTGGTTCAGTGCCTATCTTACAGACTGCACTCAATCTGTTCAGATTGCAGATGCTATATCTGCTCCCCATGTCCACCAGTGTCCCCCAAAGATCGGTGCTTGGGCCTATCATATTCTCTATTTTTCTAAACAACCTGCCCCAAACTTGTTTTGTCTCCTCGATCCACATGTATGCTGATGATACTGTCCTATTTTCTTCTGGCTCCTCCCCAACCTCAGTTGCCTGTACCCTCCAGGTGGATTTTAACAAAGTTCAGCTCTGGCTCAACACTCGCCAGCTCTATCTAAATGCAAAAAAAAAACTATAACTCTGACATTCGGTACATCCCAATGACTAGCCAGGCTCCCCTCCCTCTCACTTTTCCACACCCTTGATGGGGCAAAACTGGAGGATGTCACCTCCTTCCAGTATCTTGGAGTTTTGCTTGACAACCACCTCACCTTCACAGTCCACGTTGACTCTATACAAACAAAACTCTGCCCCAAGCTCAGAGCTTTATATCGGAACTATTCTAGCCTTCCCTATCCGGTCTGTCGTGAGCTTATCCAGAAGATGATACTTCCCTCCTTTGATTACTGTGATATTGTTTACAGTGCCACCCACAAGACAGTTTTATCCAAACTGGATACCCTTTTTAATGCTTTCTGCTGGTTCGCTCTTGACGCTCCTCCTCGCACCCACTGCTGCAAGCTATACTGCTCCCTTGTTCTCCCCTCCCTTGAGAACCACTGCCAAATACACTGTGCCAAGTTTATCTCAAAGAACTGGTTTAGTACCCTCCCAGTGTACCTGACCTCTGTACTATCGCCCCCTCTGGCACCCACCTATGCTCTGAGGTCCCGAGACTCATGGCTCCTGTTAGACCCCAGACGTCGGACCCAAGCTGGCCAGGCCACCTTCTCTCACCACTTCCCTCAACTCTGGAACTCTTTCTTGGTAACTTTGTAATTTGGACTAAAGAAGGCCAAAGCCCATCGAGGATGTCCTCCACACAATGTGGATCATTGATAGATTATGTTCTGTCCAGAAGCCATTTATCAAGTTTAAGCTTAAATGTATTAATATTCTGGCAGTCAACTATTTCCTGTGGCAGAGAATTCCAAACTCTTGGAGCTCTAATAGTAAAAAATTGCTGTCTTCTGTTTGTTCCTGATTTCTCAATTTCAATTTGTTTGTTATGTATTCTAGCTACTATTTTTCTGGACGCAAAAGACAATCCACATGATCTCATTAATGTAGCAGATTGTACAATTTTAAATAATTGAAGGAGATCTCCCCATAGCCTTCTAAATTCCAGCAGATATAGCTTTATTTTATGGAGCCTAGTTTCATAATTGAAACGAGAAAGGTGAGGTATGATTTTAGTGGCCCTTCTTTGAACTTTTTCCATTTTTGTGATGTCCTTGGCTAAATAGGGACTCCACAGGGATGAACCATAGTCTAAGTGGGGTCTAACATGAGTTTTATATAGAGTCATAATGCATTCCTCTGTTCTAAGAGTGAAAGTGTTATTACTCCTACGTAAGAGGGCATTAGCATTATTAGCAACCTTATTAAAGTGGTTTGAAAAAGACAACCTATTATCGACCAGTATACCCAGGTCTTTTTCGACGAGGGATTCCCGAAGTGTAATATTATTGAGATGGTATATTTGTTTGGGATTTTTTTTACTAAAGTGTAGCACAGAACATTTAGACACATTAAATGCCATTTTGTTGGTTACCGCCCAGGATTCAATTTTTTTAAGATCATTTATTAGAATATTCCTATTAGTTTCATTATCAACAGGTCCTCCCAATTTAGTATCATCCGCAAACTTAGATAAAGTATTCTGTGATGAAATAGTAAGGTCACTGATAAAGATGCTGAACAGAGTGGGACCTAACACCGAGCCCTGAGGGACTCCACTTGTCACAGATTTTTTGTCCGATAATTCTCCACTAATCCTAACAGTTTGGGTTCTTTTATATAGCCAGCTATTAACCCAAGACACTATACATTTAGAGAAACCTAATGCTACTATTTTTTTTATTAATATAGAATGTGAAACCTTGTCGAATGCTTTACTATAATCAAGCAGAATAACATCCACTGGAATATTTAGATCGAGATAACTACTGACTGAGTTGTAAAAGGATAACAAGTTCGTTGTACAGGAATGCCCGGGTTTAAATCTGTGTTGTGTAACATCATTTATTTTTAATGCCAGCATTTCTTCTTCAATTAAATATTTAATATGTTTTTCTAAGAGTTTGCATGGAATGGAGGTAAGGCGGATAGGTCTGTAATTTTCAGCCTTGTGATGTACCCCATTTTTGAAAATTGGTGTTACAATGGCTGATTTCCAGTCGGAAGGAACATTAGACTCTGCTAGAGATTTATTAAAATGATGGTGAGTGGAATAGCATTGTTATTGTATGTTCCCATAATAAATTTAGATGTAATACTGTCAGGCCTGGGCTAGTTGTTAGCTTCAAGGTTTTAAAAGTTTAAGAGTATCGAATGGTGATAGTATAGTTAGAAGATGTACTAGCATTGGTATATAATATGGGCTCCTTATCCTGTTCGAAGACAGAGCAAAAATATTTATTAAACTCTATTGCAGTAACCTTATCTGAGAGGATAGTTGTATTATCGATAATTAATGGACCTATTTTATTTGTGTTGCCCTTTTTGTTATTTAGATATGAATAAAGACTTTTATGTGAGTCCTTAGTATGAGCGATTCTAAATTCTAGATTTCATTTAGATAGGATGATTGATGTTTTTAGATCCTTAAGTGCTTTCTTATACTTAGTAAGATTACCCTCTTTTTGTTCAGGTTGGCACTTTTTTAAAGATGTAAATAATTTTAGTTTGTAAATACTGAGTTTTCTGATTTTATTATTGTGCCAGGCTGGAATCTTGCCTTTATTATTGTACTTCTTTCTTTCTGGAACGAATTTTTTTTCTAGATTGTGTATAGTATCTTTGAAGATGCTCCATGCATCATTGATATTGAGAGATGTAAGTACTGAGTCCCATGGTATAGCTGTAAGGTGTTCATTGATTTTTGAGAAATTAGCCTTCTCGTATTGTTTTATCATGCAGTTATTAATAGAATTTTTATGAGCCAGAAGAATAGTAAATTGAATTGTCATATGATCACTATTGCCCAGGGGGGTCTAACACCTGCAAGTTAGACAAGAAGGCCTTCATATTAGTCAATACTAGGTCCAGAATATTATTCCCACGTGTAGGTTCTCTAACTTGTTGGGTAAGGCCAAGATCTGTAATGGTTGAAATTAACTGTAAGTCATACTGATTGTGTCCAGAGAGTGTATCCCAATTTATAGATGGGAGGTTAAAATCCCCTAAAATTATCACTGACCCTATATCTGCTATTTGGATAATTTCTGAAGAAAGTTGATTGAGATAAGCAATGTCCGAGGAAGGGGGGGCGGTAACAGTTGCCAACCAGAATCTGGGGGTGGCCTTTAGATTGCAAGTAAACCCAGATACTTTCTGTTAATATTGATATGGAGGTTTCGAAAGATGGAATATTGTTAGCAACGTAGAGACTGACTCCTCCTCCTCTTTGTTCGTCAACTCTATTTTTGTAATAGAGTTTAAACCCTGGGATATTCATTATCCATTGTTTGTCCTGGTTTCCCCATGTTTCGGTAATAGCGATCAGTCCTATATTGGATTCCTGAATTTTCAGCTCTAATTCTGCCATTTTAATATTGTTAAGAGCTCTTGCATTACAAGATAGGATGTTCAGTTTATGTAAAGTATTAAGAGATGGCTTTTTGGGCCTTGTCTTCCCCTTACATTTTAGTTTAAATAATTATTGATAAATGACAAAAACTTCGGCCAAGAAGAGAACTTCCCCTTCGGCTGAGATGCAGACCGTCCCAGCAGAATAGGGAGGGGTTGTCGTTGAATTCCTCCCAATGTGTGAGACATGCTATACCTTGTTTAAGACACCATTTTCGGAGCCATTCATTGAGTGATTTAATCTTTTTTTGAGTATAAGATGAGGCTCGGGGAACTGGGAGAATTTCAGATATACCGATATTACAGCCCCCTTCATTTAGTAGGTTACAAAGAGCAACTATGTCTTGTTTGAGTTCTTGAAGTGGGATTTTGATGATATCGTTAGTCCCAGCATGGACTATAACTAAAGGGTTATTGCCTGCTGCACGTAAAGCAGTTTTGGTCATGGCAGTTATGTCTGAAACCCTAGCTCCCCTGTAGCTTGAACAAGTCCTGTTTATTTTATCAGGGTTGCAAATGGTTCGATCTATAAATTTGATCATGGAGTCACCTAATATGAAAATCTGAGTGGGGGTAATATTATTATGAGGAGGAAGGTGGGGGATGTCAGCCTGGGCGTTAGTTGATTCCAGATTCCAGTTACAAATGTCATCAGTTAAAGGAGAAACTAATGGTTCATAAGAATTGTGCAACATGATTGAGGGAGAAGTGCTAATCCATTTTACTTGCGAATCAATTCTTTTATTGGGCTTTGAGGGTGCAGTAGTGGACCAAGTAGTGACATCAGGAAATGACAGTGGTTCTGAAAGGAGGTGGGAACACTGAGGGGTTGAAGCAATTTTACGTACTTCACTATGAGTAGTGTTTATTCTTGGGATACCCTGGGGAGTTAAAAGGGTCTTATGAACATCATTATGTAGAGAAATTATTCTTGATGTACCCTGACATCCATTATCGTCGGGGGAGGTCATGTTGTTGGCTTCCAGTAGGAGAGACATATGATCAATATATTCCTCTAAAGCTTCTATTTCTGGGTCAACAACATGTTGGGTAACATCAGGAGCTGTTTCCACTGAGTTGAGAAGTCGAGTTACTTCACCCTGTAATGATTTAACTAATATACACCTGTCACAGATGTAATTGGCAGTTTGTTTGCCTATTGCATACATCTGACAGGACATACAGTATTTGTTTGCTCTTTTCATTATGAAACAAGGTAGCAACACTTGATGACACTCTATCTTTAGGAACAGTACCTTGGACTTCCCACTTTACGTGATACCAGTATATTAGTTGTTGGACCGCTATCCCGACATCCACGATGGACACGATAGACAAGCGCATCTGCGCACATGGCCCCGTGCACGCTCACCCCACTCGCTAGTGTGAGTGTATTTATGCCAGGAAAACCAGAAGTGCATCGCCGTGCAACTTCCGGTTTCGCGCTAGCACAACAATGAGCCCAAATAGGTGCAAAAGTAAAAACTTGGCCTTTAAAAAGGCAAAGTTTAGTGTTTTGGGGTAATTTCCCCTGTGTAAAGCTCAGTCAAACAGTGGAGAGATGTTAGGTGGAGGAACGAACTATCAGAGTCCTCCTGTATCCCACACTGCCCCTGGACACACAAACCAGGAAGTGTTTTCACTCCTGCAGATGGTACATAAACAGTCACAGAATAAGGTATATATTAAAAAAGAAACACTTTTCCAGGCTCAGATAGGTCTAGAATGGTAGCACACACTCTCAAAATAGCAGAGAGTTATCTTTCCCCTCTGAAATTCACCACTCTGCATCTGTCCGCTCACTATCCTATGCCCTTGCCAACCACTGCTCAGTAAACTGCTCCTGCAGCTAACTTGACAATCTATTCTACCTCAGACACTCCTATATTTCTTCTCCCAGTAGGCCCAATGGTGCTACTTTGCTAACTACACCCAACTACTGCACTTGATCCCAACTTTTGAGCCAGCTAGCTTGCACTTACCCCTATCTCACTATATATCACAGCCCACTACCTTAGCAGGATTTCCTCATTGTAACTGTTACTCTTTACTATTAGGGTATATGTATAAATCCACACTCACCTATTCCTGTCAAACATGTGCAGCTGTATTATCTAATTATATGTTTTAAGGTATAAAGCATGACTTCCCCATGTAATTGCTACTTTACTATAAGTAAGGGTAAATTGTCATCTACACCCAACTATTTCTGTCAAATGTTTTCAACTGTAGTAATTGTATGTATATATGTCAGGACCTGGACTACCCTTGTCCCCTTCCCCACTGTACCCCTCCCCCCAGGTCACACCAGGAGATGAGTAGTTCTTGCTCAGTGTGCCTTTCCTGGTGAAACAATTTCAATAAATAAATACATTTATTATATTCATGTGCCTATCTCACACATGCTTGAAGCTCCCCACTGTCTACATCCCCACCATCTTTTCTGGCAGGCTGTTGTAGGCATTGACCACCCTTTCTGTGAAGAAGTATTTCTTCTACTTCTTAAATGCCCCCCTCACCCAGTGCATCATGGCATGCTTTCCTGTTCTGGGGCAAGGTAGCGTATCTGAACAAAGGAAAATAATGGATGGCTTGCTTTTGCAGAACAAACTTATCCTCAACATCAAAAAGATTAAAGCCATGCTTTTTGGAGCCAGACAATTAGGCAATGATAGACAGCATCTACTATACTTAGGTTACCTACTCTTGGCGGCTCTCATTTATAAGTGCTATGCTCAATGAAATATCTAGGGGTTAAGCTTTAACAAGATCGGATATTTGGTCCCCATATGGATGGTATATCTAAATCACTACACCATAAACGTGGCTTTCTTTACAGACATTACCCCTACCTTTCAAAAGAAGCACACCTTGCTATAACAAACAGCACTCTAATGCTGGTACTTCTCTATGGAGGCCCCCATCCTACAGTTACTTTGTGACTCTCAGCAAAGCAGACTTAAAATGTTGTATAATAAAGTGAGTACTTTGTGGCTGGTGCTTTCCCTATGGACCACCACCGTGATGAGTTTACTGCTTTGTGATGTCTGTCATTTGAAGCAAGAATGAATTAATCACTGCTTTGTTTACCCTACAACCTATGAAGAGTCACTTCTCCCCAGCATCATGGAAATTCTTAGGTTCAAACAACAATCAAGGCTCCTGCTGTCCACAACAAGTCTATTGCTAGAGATTCCATGGGTGAGATCAGGCTCTGGCATCTTCTTTACTGTCCCTTCACAGTAGAACAAAGTCCTGAGTAAGAAATTATATTGCTCTACATTTAAGGCATACTCTACAGAGGGGAACCACTGCAGGTGCAGCCAATGATAGCTCCTTCACTTAGCCCAACCACTTACAGTATTCTGATAGTCTATCAGACTACCTGCTGTCCTTCACTGAAGGGCTTGAATGTTTCTTACTAAGTAGGTCTTCTGACCTGCAAAGCACTACAAGGACAGGGTCTGGGCTACCTGCAAGAGCTCCTGCACCCTTACTTTCCTAGCTGTCCACTCTGCTCAGCTGATGAGAGGTTGTTAGAGATTCCCAGGGTACAGCTGAAAACTTCTGTCCTTGTTTTATGCACGAGCCCTACCTCTGTGGAATGCTCCATCTCATCAGATTCGAGAGTACCGGGCTGTGGAGAGCTTTAAGACGGCCTTAAAGACCCACCTGTTCTGCCGGGTGGGACTTTGGGGATTTTACATAATATCCTGCTTCTGTATCTGTATTTGTATTTTTATATGAGTGAAATTTTGATTTTTTATTGTTATATCTATTTTAATTGTCTGATTTAAAAATGTGCATAGTGCTTTGGTTTCAGAAATTGTGCTTTATAAATAAGGTTATTATTATTATTGTGAGCAATGTGCAATGTTATAAACTGTCACATAAAGGCTTACACCTAATTGTATTTTTCTTTCCTCCGATGTTAAATAAATTATGTATCATGTATGTACAGTATGATTATATCAGTGCAATTTATGTCTTACTCTGTAAGTTTGTGCAGCTCTATCACTTTATGTAATTAATTCCAGGTCACCCTTGAAAATGGGAGTTGAATGTCTCAGTAGGACCACCAGGTTATCAAAATTCAAATAATTAATAAGCAACAATGCAAACAAATAAATAAATACATTCCAAGCAAACATGTCCCAACTCCGAGGCTTATGGTATGACAAAAATCAATCCAAATTGCTTTGAGCTGTTTATCAGGATGTATAAATTCTTTTTGCCTTGTTGGTTGAATACCTTTCATTTTTTTTTGTCTGGACTCTTATATACCCTGGAGATCAGTGTCCCAATTTTCTATGGATGTTTTTCCCCTTGAGCACAGAGTTTGAAAACCCCTTTTCATAGTCTGCCTCGTAGATTTCCCTTGTGTAGTTTTTTTTTTAACTTAGTTAACACAAGTTGTACTGTATTGATTTCTTTTTCTGTTCATTGTTGATGTCTTTACAAAGTCATCTCTCATCTGGAAATATCTAGACTTGTCTTTCCAGCAAAATGATATGTTGTTGCCAGATTTTCCCATTTTCTGTGTTCACCGCTTCCAGCAAATTGAACAACTTAGAAATCCCATCATTTACCAACTGTGGAAAAATGTCTCAATTTTATCAATTTGTTGGAGGCAAAAATGTTGATCTTTTGCTTTACGTTTGAACTAGATTATTTCACCTGACAAAAGAATATGGAGGAGGGGGTGTCACACTTAGCCAGTGGTGCTTGTGTATAATACAGACAGTAGAGCAGGAGAAAACAGAGCACTCACCACCATGATACCACATGAAATAGGAAGAAAAACTATCTCCATTCCAAGTTCAGCTTGATAATGTCATCCATCTTTGTTTGTGCAAATTTAATGGCAACATTTCCTGCTGCTAAAACTCTTTATTAATGTTGGCCCAGTGGTGTTCTGGGTTGAGGCAGTGGTTACTATACTACCTGCCAGACCGGTGACTCGGGTTCGGGAATGGACTTGGGTCACCCGGGGTCAGGCCAGGAGCACAAGCATAGAACATCCACAGACAGATGTCCTCCTTGGAGAAGGAGGGACATCGCATGCCACTGTCTGGCTGACATCTAGTGATGGCTATGTGGTACAGCAGCAGCCACCTCTCTCATCTTCTGAGGAAGGTATGCTATTAGCTTTTATAATGCATATAGATAATGAGGCAATAGGTTCATTTTAAATCTGATTATTCTAATAAAAATGTCCCTTGGTTATGCATCCCATGTTCTAACATCAAATTATATGATCTCAGATAAATTACCAGTTTCTTCAGAGTATGTTCTCTACGAGTTCAGTCATGTGAATTGCCAAATATTTTAAACTGAAAAAGTTCCCTTTCACTCAAAATTTGTTTTTGGTTGCCATCTGGAATTTGAGTTTCATTCATTGCTAAATAGCAGGTAGTAATTCAAAACCACACCATAATCTTATGAAAAAGTTATTTGTTGCAGCTACAAAGATAAAGATAAACTGTCAATTAACAAGAAACATATTTTGCAGTAGTTTTCAAATGGACAGATAGTCATTAAACTAAAGATAACATTTTTTGCCATTGACCTTGCTTCATAGGCCTGTCACAAAAATGTCTTGCTTTCTAGTCATATTTTACTGTAGACATGCTAATTCCATTGATTCTGTGCACAAATGATAAACATTAGCTGAATATTAATGACAGCTCTTGCGCTGCATCTAAATATAATTAGGCCTACAGAAAGAAAACATTAATCTAGGGTAATGACAAATTACAATTTCATATGGTGGTTTGATAAGGTCATCACTAGGCATACCGACATATTGTGCAAGGTGCCTCATTAATAATGAACCAGAAACATTTGCTGTTATTATGGTCTATAATTACAATTTTTTATGTGTGATTTATTGACTTAGATATGTTGTAATGAAAGGAGCTAACTGCTTCTTGGCCTCCATTATCTCCCAGATATGTTAATAATATATCCCAGGTGCATTAAGTAGAAACTAGAGGAAATATAGTAAATCCTGTATTGTAAGATAAAAGTGTTTGACATGAAATGATGTCATGACAGCCTAAAGTGGAAAAAAGAACTTCTATTTTACTCTATGCAATTGAATAAAGGAACATGTCTGGCTCTTTTTAAATCAACACAAATTTGCTATCTAGAACATTCTGTGCTGCTCTCCTCTCCTACCTTTACCCTCACATCTCCCCACTTCTTCCCTCTTCCTATTCACTCTGATTTTCAGACTCCCATGCCTGTTCTGTCCCCCACTGCTACTTCTGCCAAATAGACTGCATTCTCTGTTAGTCAAAGTCTTCCCTCTCCTATATATGTGTCCTCCTCTTACCTATCTCCAGTGTACCTCCAAAATTACTTATTTATCCCCACTTGTACCTGCCTTTAAGTCCCATGACCATCTCTGTGAATTCAGTGCTCAGCAGGTGATCTACATGTGTATTTCATGTTTCTTCAGTACTGCAGTTATGAAGTTCTAGATCAATTGTAAATATGTTTGCTTATTTGTAAATATATTGTTAATCTTGTACCCTATTGTTTTTGTACTGTTTATTATATTTTTCTTCCATTTTTAAATATTTTTACTTTTGCATTATTATACTTCCAGTAATTTCTGCTTTTGTTTTGCTTAGTCTACCCCTCCATCAGAACAGACTTTTAAACAAGTCTCAGCTCACTGTGCCTTTACTGGTCACTAGTTTTCAAATAAATAAAAAAATGCATACATGCACAAATATCTTTTAAAGTACTTACCTTTTTTAAACAGTGAGAAAAAACAGTATTCACATAAATGCATGGATTATAGTTCCCTAATTGTACTGACCTTTGGAGAAGATCATAAAAACAGTATGGAGACTGTATAACAAGTTATCAAAAGATACAACCTAGTTTAAAACAAATGGTAGCTACAGTCACAAATTCTGCTATGCAGCTCACACAGTGTCTGCTTGTACAAGTGACATGTGACTGAATGCTCATATTCCTGGATGGTCAACACTGACTTCCAAGAGAAACCAAAAGGGTTTGGATTTTTATTTGTTACTACTTCCTGTTAGCGCTGTCATGTTAAGTTGCTTATTGGAAATTCTCTCCTTTATTTCAGTCACAGTGCACAAGTGAGGATCAGGATACATAGTGCTTTCTCTTTAACATGCTGGTTTCACTGTGTCCAAACACCACAAATAAGAACTCTAATTCCTCTAATACCCATAAAGACAAACTATACAAATACTTGCAGTATAGTTGTAATCTTATTCATATACTGAATTTTGTTTAGCAGGAAGCACCACTAGCACTAAAAGTTCCTTTTTCAGGGATGACCCAGATTTAACTACATGTATGTAAACACAATATAATTTAAAAACAGGAAGTCAGTGAGCAGTGATAACTATAACAATACCAATGAAAACATACGGTCACATGATTAGAAAAAATTGGATAATTTACAACTAAGGGTTAGTATACAGACAAGTCTTAGGTTGTTAGGATAAAGTACAGTAGGTACATTTATATCAGTAACAAGTTTGTGGTATAAGAAATACAGACCAACAGGAACAATTCAATGACTGCAAGTACATAGACTGTGATCAAGGAGAAATATCTTGAGTCCTTTTTAAAAGCCACGAATGGGGGAAAAGTCTTGGAGCAATTTCAGAAGGCCATTCTACTGGGAGGGGGCAGAGAAGGCAAAGGATCTTCTGCCAATACAAGACTTTGTTCTCAGTATCTCAAGTAGGGTACTAGAGGAGAACAAAATTTCCCTCCTAGAGGGTTTTATTGCCAGTACATCACTGAGGTGGGGGGGTGCACAGCACTTTGAATTTAGAAATTGAACTTAGGTTTGGGTTAGATTTAGGTCTATTGAATCAATCAACCAATCAATCAATCAGTCAATATATTAGCCAGGTGGAACACCATTGAGCAGAGCTCATTTACAACGTGGACCTGGTAGTTTACACAACAACAACAACAAGTCACAATACAACAATTTAGTGTAGGCATAGCAACATTAGCAGCCTATGTACAATCATTACAAGTGAGAAAGGCATGGCTTGTCACGGTAGTGTACAATAATTTACATATAGCAATGTAAGGCTTGACACTGAGAAAAGAACAAGGCAGCATAATTTATAGGCATGGTACCAAAGGCAGATAGCATACTGCTATGTGTGAGTTCTATGCAAGGCAGGTCTCTGATAGACAGTAGAGTACAATATTATATTGGATGAGGTCTAGACCAGCAAAGCATTATGTGGCCTAGGAGAAGCCTGTAAAGCAAGGGCACTGAGGGCACAGGATGTGCCAAGGATAGTGGAGGAAGGAGAGGTTAGGATGGGTGGGAGGGGGCAACAGTCATACCTTCATGACTGACATAGCTGCATTAGTCAGCACAGTCGGTGAAAGGTTAAAGGGGAGGGTATGGTGTAAAAAGGTGCCATTAGTAGGGCGAGGTGAAAGACAGGTAGGAGGGAGGGTCAGAGATTCAGCACTGGAAGCAGTTGCAGGACTCCATAAGTGATCATTGGATAAGATTTTTAAAGGCAGCTAATGGTACAGATGAAACGAGCTGCAGTAAATTTTTAGCAGTATTCCAGAGGACTGGTAAGGCAGGATTAATCACCGCCTGACCAAAGTGCATCCTAACTCTGGATGTGTAAAGGGTGATACAAGTCTGGCTTCTCAGCAGATAGCTACCATGAATGTAACGAGGTAGGCAATCTTTGATATATTGAGGCAGCTTGTTAGAGATGGCCCTATAGATCCAGAGCATGGTTTTCTTTTGTCATCTAAGACTAAGTGAGCCCCAATCTACAATGTTGTAGAGGGTACAGTGGTGTGTTGCGTAGGGGGCACCGGTAATGAACCTGAGCACCTGGTGGTACAGAGTATTTAGTTTGGCAAGGGACACACTAGAGCAGTGCCTGTACAGAAGGTCTGCATAGTCAATGAGAGGCAAGAACATTGTTCATGCCAATCTAGTGCTCCCCCTCCTGCATTAATAGATGCCTGATTCTGAAGAAAATCCCAAGTCTCTGTTTAAGCTTTTTGGAGAGTTCCTCAATATGGCTTTGAAGGAAAGATTGGAGTCAATCCACACCCCCCAGATATTTGAAGGAATCTACATAGTCCAGTGATTCACCGAGCAAGGTGTGGATTTGAGGGGCTGTCCCCACCATGATAGAGTAGAGGGAGTTTACTATAGGGGGAGAAGATCATGGCCTTTGTTTTCTTAGCATTTAACAGAAGTTTAGAGTAACTGGAGCATATTGCAACAACTGGTGAACCAAGACTGAGTTACATTACAGATAAGTTGCAAAGAAGTTTTAAATACAAGTACTTATTATATTAAAAATGTCAAAGTTGAAAATAGAAGCAATTCTCATCACATATTCTAAAACATATGAATTAGAGCAGCTGCACAATGGTCCAGCAAATGTGCATTGTGCACAATGTTAGTGTTTTTTAGACATTTTGACCCCAAATTTTCAACATAGTTTTCTTATCCCCCCCCCCCCAAACATGACAGGTGTCATTTATAAAACAGAAGCAAGACAGACTTAGTCATAATTCCCTATACTGGGTGTAATCCTCTCCTCAGTCTTCCTGAGTGGCTTCTCCTCAGTCTTCCTGAGTCTGTGTCAGCTCACACATTCACACGTATGCAGATGATGCTGTACGTTTTGCCTTCAGTGACTCTGTTTCTTCCTTGGAAGCATTGCTTTAATGTGACTTTGATAATGTCCAGTGCTGGTTCCAAGCTGATAACACTCAGTTAATGATAAGAAGACAGTGTCCATGACTTTTGGCGTAAGCCATAAGCTTGCTGCATGTTTTGGGACCTGACTACTTGAAAGGTCTGCAAGTTTCTTACCTCCCAACTCAACTTCTCCACTCCACCGATGCTGGCCTACTTTGTGTTCCCTCGTCCCATCTGAGACAGTCAGGGCATAGTTCTCTCTTGCTGGAAATCAGCCCACATCCTTCCCTTATTTAAATCAGGGGACCCATGCGACCTAAATAATTACAAGTCCATCTCAATCTTACCAGTCCTCTATAAAGTCTTCAAAAAAATTGATCGATACTCAGTTAACGCACCACAATGAAATGTTCGCACTCCTTAACCCAGCACAATCTGGCTTTTAGCCCAATCATAGCACAGTCATTGCATTGGCTAAAGTCACCAATGACTGTGTTTCTGCTGTGGACACTAAGGAAATCACTGGTGCAGTATTCTTAGATCTTAGCAAAGTGTTTGACACCATCGACCACAACCTACTAGTTAGTAGCCTTACCAAAATAGGTGCTACCCCATTTACCGCCCATTGGTTTACCAGCTACCTAACTGGAAGGACCCAGAAAGTCAAAACTGATGGCCTTTTTTCAGCCTCCCTGCCAATTGCCAGGGGAATTCTGCAAGGCTCCATCTTAGGTCCTATCCTCTTTTCCCTATACATCAATAATCTAGACACATGCATAACTAACTCCACTCTGCATTTCTTTGTAGATGATGCAGTATTGTATACTTTGGGCTCAATACTTTCCAAAGTGAGGGTCGTATTACAAGCTCATTTTGCCCAGCTAGAAATTAATCTTATTAATGCTAGACTCCTCCTCAGTGCCAAGAAAACCAAGGCCATAGTCCTCACTCTTAATTGCTCTTCCACCTCTTCCACCGACCCCCCCCAAAGACTTTGTTGTCACCTTCTTAAGAGAACCCTTGGAAGTCATCTCCAAAATTCAAATATCTTGGTATTTGGTTAGATAACAAGCTCTCCTTCAATGACTGTCTTGAGGTCCTGTCAAGGAGGCTAAATGCCAGGCTTGGTTTCTTCTTCTTCTTCTGTAACAGGTCTCTCTTTCCGTTAGGTACTAGAATCAGGCTTATTCTGGCCACATTCCTCCCTCTACTCGACTACAGAGATTTAATCTATACTTCCTCAGCTGTTACAAGTCTAAGAAAATTGGATGTCCTCTATCATCGTGCTCTATGGTTCATTACAAACTTACCCTATCAAACCCACCACTGTGATCTGTATACAGCTGTTGGTTGGATGTCACTTTCGATTAGAAGTAAGCTTCATACGGGTATCTGGACTCTCAAGTTAATCCAGAATAAGCTCCCAAACTATCTAACATCCCACATCCATATTTCCAACAGTGCCTACTCTGTTAGGAAAACTGACTTCATCCTCCTTGATGTACTGAGGACTTGCACTTCCTTTGGCAAATGCGCCATATCAAGTACCCTTCCAACCCTCTGGAACCAGCTCCAATCCACATTGAAACTGTCCAGCATCATCTCTGTCAATTTCTTCAAAAGGCTGGCTGCATCCAAAATAAAAGACACCTGTAGCTGTTTCTAAACCTTATCACTGCTATTACTCCTCTCCACGCCTTGCAAGTATCTGGAAATAGTTCCAGCTCAGAAGTATTCTTTTAGCACTTGTCCTTGACCACTAGTCCAAAATGTCCTCCATGGGTATACTAAAAGAAGTTTACTAGTCTTCCATTTCCTTGTCTCTCTTACTCCCACCTACACTCTCCTGCTACCCCCAGTCTAATTTTATCCTGTTACCCCATACCCCAACTCCATGTCTACATTTCCTTTCCCTCCTCAATTGCACCCAATTCTACCTACACCCTCTAACCCTCTAGCTCCCTCCTGCTCCTCCATACTTTCAATTTCCTACTTTATGGCTGTTAACTCCTCATACACATTCCACTCTTCATTCTCATTCCTTTTTTCTTCACTCCAGGCTTATTAACTATCAGATTATTTCCTAATTAAGCATTATGTACCACATTTCCAAAACTGTACTTAATTACCGTGATGTTGTTGTTATACAGTGTGGACTTGTCTGCTTATACGTCTCAGGACCTCCTTGTGAATGAGCTTAACTCAACAAAGTTATTTCCTGCAATAAACTTGAACTATCCCCCCCACCACCACCACCTCCATGACACATGGAAATTAACCTTAGCTCAGTGTGCCTTTCCTGGTTACCAATTTTCAGTAATATATAAACACAGTGTATAAATGTCACCGGAAAAACTATCCTAACATGTTGTCCTCTGAAAACTGAGACTGGAACTTTCTATGCTTCCCCTCCCAAAGCAGATGTAATTTGTCATTTGTGGACTGATTTTTTTTTTATCTTCTTTTTTTTTGGTCCACATATTACTTTTACACAAATTCTTCAATAAAGACTGTTCTTTCCAACTCACCTTTTGTTTGCTTATCCTTTGGCACAGGAAGAACTGGGTCAACATGCATAAAACAATCTGAGGCGGAAGGTTAAGCAGTTTTCAATCAGTCTGGCCCTTTGGGGGTTGGTAACAGGCTGTTCAGTCCAGGAATAAAGTGAAAGAAATGAAGCCACCACCTTCATGAAGAGCATGTGGTACTCAACATCTGACTGGCAGTGCCACCAGGGCTTTGGGCCAATCACCTGGGGCAGGCCTGGACATTTGGTTGGAAACCATGGTTCCAAGGCAGTTTGCCTCATTTTCTACACCAGCTAAGCAAACACTTTATAATGTATGGACAGAGTCTATTAACCCCTGTTTTCAATCGGTTTATAACCTGATAATCCCATCCTTATGACATCAGTATGCTGTAAACCTTGCTTAACTAGGTCATAATGATGGGATTACAGGATAGAATGTCACCACTTTTCAAAATTCTTGGAAAGGAAAGGTGATCTGCTGCTTGGACATTCGTTCAAAACACATACATTCCAATCAAATAGTTACAGATCTGCTGCAGTATATATAGCAATGGCTAATTTCAGCACCTCAGTTACTCAACATTCAAACCAGGAGGCATTCATAGCTGAGCAGAAGAACAAATGCACATTGAAAAAAAAATGTATTTTTTTCCCCCACAGTGGCTAGTTTTTCCATACACTATAAAATACAATGCGTGAATAATGGTGGTCAAAAATGGACATAATCACCTCTTGCAGTTGCCATGACAACTGTAAACCTCTCAAGCTGCACTCTTGAGGTTTACTTGGTTGACCTGGCAACTGCTTGAGGTGATTACATCATGGTTAACCACTGTTACTCAGGCATTATCCTGTATGTTATGACCTCTGCTGGCCACATTGACAACTCTCTCTGATTCTACCAGGCAACTACCTGGTAGTCCTAGCAACTCACGCCTAGCCCATGAGCATGAATGGCATCAAACCAACTGAGACTGATTTCAGGACAGAGATTCTGAGGTACTGGTGCTAATAAATAAAAGATTTAAGCAGTAAGGCATAACGGGGTATAGGTTATTAATAACACTGCATCACAACAATTGAGAAGCAGATAAAACAGCTACGGGACACATTGGACGACCAAGAGATGAGAAATCAGAGAAACAGCATTAGACTTTTTGGCCTGCCAAAGAAGTACAAAGGCTGATATGATCAGCTTCTTACAAAAAATGTTTCTGCAGCTTCTAGATTATTACTGGGACTCCCCAGTCAAACTTGATCGAGCCTACCAGGTTCCATCAGGCACCCCAGTGACCAAGCAGAATGCTTGCTCGAGACTTGTCATTTTTTGCCTGTTAAGGTATCAAGACAGAGAAAAGAAGCTTGTTAAAGTCATGCAGAACAAAGAGCTTATCTGGTTTGAGATTAAGTTGTCACTTCAACCAGACTATCCTAAAAGAGTAATCAATCACCAAATGTCCTTCAACTGGGTCCAGGACTTAGCATGGGAGAGGAAGACTCAAATGTGTACTGGGTCCCCCAACGGTGCTTCGACTTACAGTAGGAAAGTTTACAGAGGTGTTTACTTGCACCACCAAAGCAAGGCACTTTGTCCTGTAGCTTGTAGCCCTGGCACCTTCAGAGAAATCTATGGGAGTGTAACCCAGCACGGATTCCAAGCTGAAAAAAGGCACCTACACTAGCATGAACCTGGAGGCCCAATGGGAATGACAATGGTTGCGACTCAGCAGCCCTCAAGCCTGTGGAAGAAGAAAATGAATAAATGGAGCTGAGTCACGAACCTACCGGCTGAGGTGGGCTGCAAGAGACTTAAGACTGTAACCTACCCTTAATTCTTGGCTCTTCCATACATGACCAAGATTTTCCACTAACTGGACCTTATTCAGAGATCAGGTGACCATTAGCAGTGAACTGTCAGTCTGGCCTTTCAGCAACCAGCGTGCATTTCTCACAGCCCCAACTCCAGTTATATCTTCTGATGGTTTGGAATTGCTTTTTCTTAAATAGCTGACAGTGTTTGTTCTCTTTAGTACCATGTTTGCAAATGATAAGATGGTGGAGGGGCTCCTTATTCTTTAATAGGCTCTGCATACTGAGCACAGATTTCCACCTCGATGGCATCTCCATTTCTCTATTAATTGTATCAAAGTATTTTCATAGGGCACCTAGTCTGTTTGACTTTGCTTAGTGATCCCGCTTGTACTGCTCTGTGGGCTGCCCCCTGTTGTTTTACAGTCTAGATGTTCAATACCTTGACAGGCACAAGTAGAGCAAACTATTGCCTGGGGAACGACAAGTATATATCCGTCAGTTACTAGTTAGTTATCAGGCAAACTTTTCTAGTCTAGGCATTAGTTGCTCATATCCGGTGGCCTGTCCCCCTGTCCACTGTGTGAATGGTGGGTTGAGATATGCTACTCATTAGCTGAAGTAATATTCAGGTCAGCTGGCAGCAGTCTTACTTTGTTTTCATTGTTGGGGAACTAGGATGGATGAGGCAGCCGATAGCAAGACCAACTATCCCAACAGTTCAGATGTGAACTAGTCCAGGCTGGTATGATCTCTGGATTCACCTGGGAGTTATATTCATTGCTCTAGCTCCCAAGGGTGCAGTGCCTATGCCTGGTTTAGAGCCCCTGACAGGGATTAGGTGAATGCATGCTGCCCATCCTCTACTTTCTGTGCACTGAGCACAGCTGTTGGCAACTAGATCTGCTCCCCCTATTAATTATATTGTGTTGGTTTGACTTCCAAGGCAAGGCAAGGCCAATTGTATTTATAGAGTGCCCATTCCCTGAGGATTTGGGCATCTAACAAACATAAAAGTGATAAAACATACATTAAAATACTGTAAAGTTATCAAAATAAAAGAGTTACAGCATAACAGCTTTAACAAAAAAAAATAAAAAAAAAACAGAAAGCTTCAGGTTGTCAGAAGGACGGACTGGAGTATCAAGGCTGAAATCAACAGTGTACAAAAGCCAAGCTAAAGAGGTGGGCCTTCAGCCTCAGCTTAAATGTCCCAATCGAGGGGGTCTCCTGGACTGCAGGTGGAAGCTAGTGCCACAGGAACGGACCCAAAACACTAAAAGCATGGTCGCCCAATGTTTTAAGCCGAATCCTGGGAACATCCAGAAGGCACCTCAAAGAGAAGCAAAGGGAGTGAGCAGAGGTCACCGGTGACAGGAGCTCTGACAGGTAGCCAGAACCTAGTCTGTATAGGGCCTTATAAGCTGCTAAGCAGCAGAATGGGGGCACTGATATGAATGCAATCCTCCAGGCAATCATTATTAATGGTGCTGATCACTCATGCAGCTCTATGGCAAATATTCTATTTTCTCTAGCTGAGAGGCTTTGAAGCATTTCGAAGTTATGGACCTCACAGGCATCTAGATAGGCAGCTGCCCCGTGGCCGCCAAGCCTTCCACTGCATGTGCTCTGAGGAAGTTCAGATCTACTCTACAGCTGTGCATATACTTTAATCTGTGCAATGTTTGTTATAATAAAGGAATAATGCCCGACAGGGTGGGCATTATGCTGGGATAACATCCCACCATGGGTGGTTGTGCCCAAGGCCCCAGGCCGAGGGCATCTAACACTCAAGAAGGGATGTTGCCCTAGCATAATACCCACCATGGAGGGCATTATTCCTGTTTACAATGGCTCATTAACATTTACATAAAAAAATAGTTTAAAAAATACTGTTTGCCTTTTATTTTTCAGTGTTTTTTGTTGTGGAGGGATAGTGTTTCAAAAAATAGTCCCTTGTTTTAATGTAGTGGCTGTCTAATGGCTTAGCCCCCCCCCCAAACACACACACACACGTCTTCGCGGGGTCATGCTTGTAGAACTTTTCAGTTTTTATTGTGTACTGAGCACTGTTTGGATATCTCGTCCCATTAACGCTGCTGCAGGCTGCCCGCTGCCGACGATTCAAGGGAAGAGGTGAACGGTGAGCGAGCAGGATAGTAATGGTAGCATGGCACTGGTGAAGGATGTCATAGCTGACTCACTTGCTCATCTCTGTTTTGTGACTGAAAACCTAGCCGACCGAGTGAGTCAGCTACAGTGTCTTTCTCTTGCTGTTATTGTGTATTTTTCTTTGTCTAAGCAGGAAAAGATTTGAGTTGCTTATTGTCAGGAAGTGAAAGTGAAACCACTAGTGGTGTTTGGGAAGAAGCGGGGGACTGCAGCCAATTGCTAAGACGGCTTTCATTTAGCCAAATTTTTTTTTTTTCTTTTTTTTCACTGAGAGAATGCAGCTTTGTGGGAATGAGTGTGAAGCCAATTGGTAACACAGCTTTTACTTTGGCACTGGGGTCAGTAAAGCAGATGGCAGGGATGGCTGTGGAGTAATATTTTTTTGTTTTTTAACATTTACTGCAGTCAGAGTGTGCTGGTACTAGAACCGGAATGTTATGCTGGGATAACATCCCAGCTCCAGTCTCAGATGGACCAATCAGAGGCCAGCATTCTTTATTGCCATTTTATAATTGTTGTTAGCCCATTTATCAAGTTTATAGTTCAAGTTATAATTGTTTTTGACAGAGTGCTGGTTTGCGTTTTACTAAACACCACGCTGGAGGGAGGGGAAAGGCTCCTCTAATTTCTGACCATGGTTTATAAAGCTATATTCTGGAATATCCATGGGCTGAATAGCCCAGTAAAATGGAAAACAGTCCTTATGCTTTTAAAGCATCTGGGGGGACAGATAATCTTCCTGCAAGATACTCATTTATTCAAAAAGAGGCAGAGAAACTGGGCAAGTTATGGGGGGGGGGGTCAGGTGTTCGAGGAGTCCTACTCATCAGAAAAGAGAGGCATCGCCATCCTGTGATACTGTAGTATAAATTGGGTGGTTCAGCAAATTAAAAGAGATAAGATGGGGAGATGGTAGTTAGTGAAAGGCAGACTGGATGGCTCGTCACTGGTGTTGAGAGTTGTTTACACCCTTAGTACTGATAATCCCCATTTCTTTAATGATCTGCTGCAGGCAATGCTAGATATGGGGGGAAATGCAGTCCTGTTGGGAGGAGATATGAACCAGGTCATCGATCCACACTGTGACAGAAATGCCTGATCTTCTAGGTCACACTCTGCTAGAACTACAGCCCTCAATATGCTGATGAAGGATCACCATCTCCAGGATATTTGGAGACTGGAACATCCTTCACACCAGGATTACACTCATTACTTCACTCTGCATGACTCCTATAGTAGGATTGATATGATACCCGCATCTGGCTTTGTGTTGCAAGAGGTAACTCATTCGGTCATAGCACCCATGCTAACTTCAAACCACTCCCTCGTAACTTTTACCTTTCAGCCCGGGACTCCTGCAGCTAAGGATAAATGCTGGTGATGCAATGTTAGTCTTTTAAAGCAGCAGTACTATTTAATAAACATTTTCTTTTTATAGTAGTTATGTCAAACAAGCCCCACAACTGATAAAACTTGAATCCTTTGCTTTTAATTTTTTGGTTTTCTATGGGCCTGATATTCAGACTTGCGCCTGGCACTGGCGCAAGTGGTGGTGCAGCGCAACTGAGTTGCACTGGAGCAACTAAGGGATATATTCAAAAGAGATGTGCCATGGCACATCTCTTCCGAATATAGCAAATAATGCACACAGTACAAATACAATGCACCGATGCATCCCCCAGACAGGACTGAGTAGCAGGACTAGGAATGCTCCAGCTCAGCTGTAGCTGCACCATGCGTAATATCCAGATATTCAGACGTGGATATGCAAATGGAGCCATTATGTATGCATGGTGCAAATGGGGCCATTTGCATGTCATTTTGGCCCCATTTGCATGTGTTGTGCAGGGCTGGCCAGCGAAATGCGCATGGCACCCTGCGCAGCATGTGGTCACTGTACCAGGGGCTGCAGTAGCACCCCCTCCCCAACCCATAACCCTGAGCTTCATGACATATTTTAATTTATCCTCCCTGTAGTCTAGTAGTTCCCCCTCCCCTCCCGTACCTCCAATCACCATGATAATATTTAATTTAATTTCCCCAGTGGTCCAGTGATCCCCCCCTCCTGATACTGTCCCACTGAGAACCGAAATTATATATATTTCAGATCCTTGGTAGTCTAGTGGTACCCCTTCCCTGCCACTAGACCTGATTGCCTGTAAAGTGAATAAAACTGTTCCCTGGTTTTCCAGTGATACCCCTCACACCCCCCACCCACACAGGACCCCCAGCCCACACACTCCCCCACCCCGGTCATCAGCAGGCAGCATACCCCCCCATACCACCATGACTACCCACCAAATGATAGCTTACAATAGTTGCTGCAAGCTCATTGGTTCACATTTGGACTATTAGGTTGTAGTGTATACTAGGATTCACAACTTTGTGAATGAAGGAATTCATTCACAAAGTTGTGAATTATTACAGTATGCACTGCAATCCCATTGGTCCATTGGTGGCTGCTATGTTGTGCAAATGTTACCTATAATCTCCTCAGCCCTCTCGTTTTTTGTTTCCCTCCAACTATCACCTACCACATCTCCACCCCTTCCTTTTCCTCTATGTCACTTTTTTATTTTTTCTTTCTTTTCACCACTCCGGACTCTCCCCCCTTCACCCCACCAGCTCTTCTGAGCCCTCAATTACCTTTCCATTTTTGTTGACTAGTTTCAGCCTGCTCCCAGTTGATGACTATGCCCTTTGGCTGCAATTTCTGCCCTCTCCAACTTTGCTCCTCATGTTTATCTTCATCTTGCACCCTCCCTCCTACTTATCCCTCTGTTACTCTGTGTTCCCATGTATACATTCTACTTATTCTAACTACTGTATTGATCTACCATTGTAACCTAATATGCTGACCTATTTATTGTTTTGTTCCTATTTCTGTAACTTGTATTGTATTTGTTCTTTGACGTGGAATCTTTGTAAAACAGCCTGGCTCAAAGATACTCATAATCCTAGCTGTAATAAAATAATGAAAAAAATAATAATAAAAATAATTTGGTGAGCAGCCACAGTGGTATGCGGGTGGGTATGCTGCCCACCGATGACCAGGGGAGAACTGGGTGGGCTGGGGGTCCTGTGTGGGTGGGGGGCGGTACCACTGGGCTACCAGGGAGGGTACATGCCACATTATGATAGTGATCAGGGATTCAGCTGGGTGGGGGACCACTAGACTACCAGGAAAATTATATTTAATATTATCATGGCGATTGGAGGTACCGGAGGGAAAGGGGATACCACTAGACCACCCGTCCCCTTTCTACTGCTATCTCCATGTACCGCACCTTCCACCCAAGCAACCCCAGGTGGTGGTATCGCAGTGGAAGTTTGTAAGCACCCCCCCCCCCAGAGGCCATTGGGTGCTCCATCTTTCTGCTCCCCAGCTGACCCCCAGTGAGCCGTGCTCATTCCCGAACATGGGTCGCCGGCGTGGTACAAGGTAAGGCGTCCAGCACCTCAGCCCTCAGTAACTTTAAATTCTTGAATATGAAAAAGCTTTAAATCAGTAACAATTATGGATAGCAATTCCAATGCTGGGATGTCCTGTTGTTGGAGGACAAATCTGCATCTAATGTTCCATATCCAGTATAGACAATATACCATAACAATTCACATAGTGCTAATATTGTACTTGTGCCATTTTGCTGAAATATTCCATAGTATTGATTGTCTGGTTTGAGGGAATTAAAAATATCAGTTTTTCATCTTTCTTTCACCAAATCCCAAAAACTAAGAATATAGGGAGAGGAAAATACAAATGGTCTATTGTTTCAATTTGGGTGGTACAACAGGCCCTAGGACAATACCTGTCTTTTAATTCCTTATGTTTCTGGTTGTCCTTTGTGTTTACCTTGCCATGCACTCCCAGCCATACCATATCTCACCTTTTCCTTGGGATTCTATCATCCAAAAGTCAAACTGATTTACAACCCAGGTATGTTTTAGAAAGCTGAGAAAAAGGGTGTTCTTCAAAGCAGCTTAACATAATGTCAGTGTATAACAGCCTTCTATGGAGTTTTAATACTGTAGCGTATGTTATCTTCCATTTTTTATGTTATCAAACACTCCCTCCCATAACAGTAATAGTCTTGGGGATCTTTTATTTTTATGCAAAAAGGAGCCCTCTGTCCATTCTTTAAGAATTCCTGTTATTGAGAAGGCAGTCCACTGTACCCATATCTGCTGGCCACATTTCAGAACTGGAACTATATTTGAGTACAGAAAAGTAGAAAAGAAAACACTATGGGGTTTGGCATGCTTACTCCCCCCTCCTTAAGTTCCATATAAAGCACATTTTGTTCAATTGGATTCAATCAACTACCCCAAAAACAGGGAAAAAAAAAACATCCTAAAATACTGGTTTCTAATTTTTTTGGCAACAGAAAAACATACTAATAAATAAACATACAGGTATCAGAAAAGTTGTAATCATGTGTGTATATATATATGTGTGTGTGTGTGTGTGTGTGTGTGTGTGTGTGTGTGTGTGTATATATAGATATATATATATCTATAGATATATATATATATATATATATATATATATATATATATACACACACACACACACAATAGGGTGAGTGGTAAATGAGTGAGATAAAACAGTGTATCATCCACTGCAGTGTGATATTTTTACCCTCTGCTCTACTGTGATGATATGAAACATTTACACACACAGGTCACAAAAGGTCACTGATATCATCACCCTAGGCAGCTTTCCCCTCAGCATGCAAGAAACACCTGTGCTGTTACCATAGACACAAATGCAGAACTACCTGAGAGGTCTCACTCCTGCCTACAGCTAACTCAGTGAGCATTACAAAACACACCTATCCCCCCCCCCCAAACTTCCAGCTCATTACTGTGATGTTCTCAACTTGATGCAGCCAGAATTCCAAACAGCACAGCTTCACAGAACAGTCTAAACTACTGCCTGCAGCTAACTCAACTACCACTGAAACACACTCTCACTTGTTCCTCAAACTCTGATTCTCACCCATTAAAATTACTGTGACAATTTCAACTTCACTGCAGCCAGAATCCAAAAGAGCACAATTTCACAGAACACTCTTCACTCTGCCTGCAGCTAACTTAATTATCACTGAAAACAGTATCAGCTGTTCTGACAGTCTGCCTCTCAATTCATTACAATTACTATGATGCTTTAAACTTCACTGCAGCCAGACTGCTAAACAATACAGCTTCACAAAAGTATGTTTCTCATTCCTATCTGAAACTAACTCATTTAGCACTGCAAAACACACTCATGAGTCTCTCATGTTTATAAAACTGCCAGCCCATTCAGAAAAGCTCATACACAGAATGAGCAAACACACTAACAGGAACAGAACACAAGACAGCATAACAAAACTTCTGAAACTCTTGGCCCTATTGTATATATCGAATACATGATGGGCAGATCGTGTGCTATGGCAAACATTGTCACTCCTGCATCGTGAACTTGGATATCTCACTCGTGCTTTCGGCACTTGTGAGATACCCAGAGCTCACTCTGCAGGAGTGACAATATTTGTCATATCACACTCATGCCCATCATGTATCCCCTATATACATATATAATTTATTTATACGGCTCTGTTTACCCATTCACCTGGAATTCCAGTGAACCACTTTAGTTTTGCCCTTCACTAAACACTGTTCCCGATTATACTGGGCCATGTCCCTGGTCCAAAATGGACTCTAAAAATTTCACATGGTGTTGTGGAAACCTAAATTCCAGCCATCTCTGCTTCATGCTTTGTTTCATTTTGAATTTTTAAACATTTACTTTTCATCATATTCAACTTATCCCCTATTGTTTTAGTCAGTGCTCCCAATAAATTACATGCTCGCTGTGCAGACTGTCTACTATCCATTAAAAGACATAAATCATCCACATATGTGAGAAGTTTCACTTCAGAAAGCTCTTTGTAACTTATTCCTTTAATGAGGGGGGATGCATGCATAATACACGCTAGGGGGTCTAAAGATAAAATATAAAGTAGTGGGCTTAAGGGGCAACCCTGTCTAACTCCTCTTTCAATGGGACACCTATTGCCAATCCAGCCATTTTCATAAGGTCTAGTATATGCTAAAGCATAGCATAGTTGTGTCCAATGTATGAAGTCAATTGGTATGCTGTAAAAGGCCATACAGTGCCATAAATAGTTACGGGAGACTCAATTAAAAGCCTTGGCTTGGTCAAGATTAATTACATATCCCTTTAAATTCTTCTGGGAACTCTCCCTACCCTATACCACAGTAATTTCCCATCGTAAGAATAGGACATCCGTAATTTTCCTACCAGGGACTGAGCTACATTAAATTGGCTAGGATGAATCAAAGAATCCAAAACCATTGATAGTCTATTGCCCAATAATTTGGCAAAAATGTTACAATCATTGTTTAAAAGGGTTATTGGATGCCAATTATTAATATCTGAGGATATGCCTGTTTTGAAAAGGAAAATCATGGGGCCCCTCATACATTTGACTGGGTAATCTATCATCTGTTAAAAAGGAATTATAAACTGAGAGTAATTCAGCCAGCATCAAATCCCTTAATACTTTATAAAGTTCCCCAGGTAACCCATCTGAACCAGGGGATACATTGTTTTGTAAAGAATGTATTACTGTCTCCAGTTCTTGGGCTGTAAAAGGGGATACCAAATTAGGCACCCGAGATATACTCAATTGTGGCAGATTTGCTGCTTTTACCAAGTTCACTATGAATTAGGACTCTGGAAAAGGTGTTTCAGAGGTGTTACATATAGAGGATTCTAGATAGTGCATAATGCCTGCATTATCTGTATAAACCTCCCCCTGTGGTGAGTATAATTGAACAATATATTTCTTGGAGAATCTATACTGACAGTCTGCAAAAGGGTTGGTTTGCTCTTTCTTTCTTTCCCTGCATCCCAAAATTCTGTTCTTTCTCCAAAGATTTTAATCTGTCATATTGGTATGCAATCATTTCTGTCTTAACCAAATTTATTTCTTCTATTAAGTTTCTGTTTTGCTCATTTTGTTGCAAAATCAGTGTCATCAGCCGTTCTCGTAGGTCCATATATTTTTGGTGTGCTGACCTAGTTTCAGTAAGAGACTTCTGTTGGAAAAAAGTAGTAAGGCACAATTTCATATCTTCCAACCGAAAACTAGGCATATCGTATAAAACTATAGTTGCTGTCCTGTCCTTAACAAGTTGTACTAACTCTTGTTTTACTTCAGAAGTCAATAATAAACTGGTGTTTAGTCTCCAGTAGCCTCTACCAGACTCTTTAGGTGGTATCGATGAAATGCTGACACCTATGAGCTTATAGTCTGAAATTTGAATAGGAATATTAAAAGTAGAAAGCATTGGAAGAGTTTTTTTTTTTTACAAAAATAAAGTCTACCCTGGATGATAATGCCCCTTTGTAAAATGTGGGATTAATGGGTTGGAGAGTTAACATATGTTCGTCCGCTAAAGCAGTTTGTGCTAATAGTCTCTGTAAAAAGGATCTGTCACAATAAACTTTCTGCAGCGCCCACCCATAAAGTCCCCACCCAAAAAGATCTGCCTGCTAGTAAATAAAGTGGGCAGAATTTCAGTTAAAAGTTCAATCCTGGTAGCTTTAGTGTGATGCCCATATATATTTATCAACCTACATGGCAATTTCTTTAACAAAACGTCCATTATTAAGACACAACCTGGTTCTATTTCAAGGATTTTTTGAACTGTAACCTCCAGAGAGGTAAAACAAAACCCAACCCCACAAAATGAATTAGTCCCAATAGACTACAAGGATTTCCCTCAATGCCACTCTCTCGTGTCCATCTGTAGTTCTTGTTCCATATGAAAATGGGGTATCCTGTAGGAAAAAAAAACATCAAACAATAAATGGTGCAATATTGCAAAAGTAGCAGTCCATTTTGTAGCAGATTTAATGCTATTTACATTTAGGCTAGCTAGCAGCAATAAGGGAATGTTATGCAGTTTATTGTTTTTTCACACTTGATCTAGTTATTCTTTTTTTCCTTCCTGGGAGTTTGTTACAGGAGGAGTTTGTTGCCAGCTGTTCTACAGGTGATTCACTTTGAGTGGATTGGGAAGAGATATCCGAGTCCCCTTTTTCCATTCTATCCCCTCATGACTGTAAGGCCTCATATCTGTTTTCCAACCGTAAAGATGGATTATACGTCTGAAGATTCTCTTGTGTAGGTTTCTCTGCTTTCTGGGGTGCATCTGGCAGGTGTCCATTATATCTTAATCTTCTACTGGTGCCATCGGGGGGGGGGGCATCTCCTCTTGACCAAACATTGTGACTTGTTTGACTCTGAACTAAGGGGAAGGGGTGCTCTGTGTTCTCAGCTATAATATTCTCCATAGGGGTTGGACCCTCTGCTGTCTGTTCCATATTACATTCTTTTGGCCTTGAGATATGCTGCACCATTCCCTCATCCAATGGTTTATCAGGAAGGTCCTGAAGGGGGGAGAAATATTAAATAGGAATAGGTATTGATAATAGCCATAAATCTGACCTAGTTAAGGATTAATTCCCTGTACTATGACCTCTACCCCCCATCTCACAGGAAAGGCCTGTCTTCCAGTTCCACTGTCAGTATGCCTGTAGGATTTTTTTTGCTGTATGTAAAAAATAGTCCTGTTCTGCCATGTCATCCAAGTTATGGGCTGCCCAGGGACAGGAACTGAAGGAGTGCTCATCATCCCCACACAGATTGCATGGGGGGGAGCGTACATTGGGTGGCTGTGTGCTAGAATGCCACATTGAAAACATTTCACTTTTTCACAATCAGTGTTTAAACGTGACAGTGATCCACATCTGTAGCATCTTTTTGGTTGTCCCGGGTAGAAAAGGATACCCCTATCTCTACCCAGGAAGAAAAAACTAGGCAGATGTTGTATCCCTTGTTCAATTTGTTTCAGCTGTATTTAGAAGGTCCATCCTCCCATCCAAAACCCATTGTCGTCCATGACTGGGTTGGATCTGCTATGGATGGTGCATCTTTTTTCTAACCATAACATGACATCATTAATGTTAACCCCCTCATTGTGGGATAAAATGGTCACAGTCTTAATTGTGGGTTTAGTGAAAGGAATCACCAAAAAAGTCCTTCTATAGGTCTGTGTCTTTTATAACATAGTACAGTCTCCAAAATGTGTCCAATAATGCTGCAGTTCAAAAACCTATGTTGTAGCTGCTATCCCCAAGGGGATGAATAAACACATATACTTCAGCAGGTGTAAACTTTAGGGATTCCTTTATTAGATGCGTCCCCACACAGAGTCTGTCTGGTGACAGTGGTGCCAGACCTTTATATCTTAGACGAACCACAAATCGGTGTTTTGCCTCCACAGCTGGTTTCTGAAACAATCCTGCATAGGATTTTTTGTTTGCTGGGTATGGTTTTGTTCACCTAAATGTTCCCCTTCTAACACAGTAACATCACCATTATTAACACAAGTCAAATCAGTATCTGGTGTTTTGGTTTCCATTACTTCTTCTTCCCCTCCAATGTCAAAGGCGTGGTGACACTAAAGATGCGAGGGAGGTTTTCCTGGATAGTTTGTCTGTAGGATCCAACAAGACAGGACTCTCAGCATCTGTCACAGTAGTCTTCTCCCTTGCCTCTTCCTCATCCCATGCAGCTGCAACAGCTGTATCCTCTGGCAACCCTCTGTACTGCATCTGTGTAGAAGTGCTAGCTTCTGGTGCCACAATTGGTGCTCTTGCCTTGATTTTTTCGGGTGTTCCTGGAATAGGAATCATTGGATCAGGAATCCATTGATTGTTTTCATACACCCAGCCTGCTTGTTTTAGAGCTGTCTCCAGTGCCCAGTTGGATGGAGTGCCGCTAAAGTTAATACTGTCCTCTGGATTTGGTGGCAGCTCTGGTTGGGTACTCGAAATAAGGCAGTCTTCTGGTGTCATTACAGTCACCATCTCAGTAGGTAAACGCTTATTTGTCTCACTAAGTGGACTTTCTTTTCCTTTCCTTTCCTCATCTAATTTAATTTTATTTATTAAGTCTTCAAGTTCAGCTGCCAACATCATTTCAAGCAATTGTGCCTTTTTTTTGTCCAACTATTTTTAAAAATTCTTCTTCCATCAGAACATCAGTGTCTACTGTTGTACAGTGAGCCTCATAAGGTGGAAAAACATCGGAATTATCTGTGATATCTATTGTTCTCTCAGCTTCCATTCCTTCAGCGGTATCCTTCACTTCTTTGGTTTGTGCTGGGCCATAAAAGGCAGACTCCTTAGTCTCTCCTGAGACACAACCTTCCCCTGCAACAACTCAATCCAGACTGGGATCCTCCATTCCTCCTGCAGAGAGACAGTGTCCCCTGCTGGAACAGTAGGGGAATTTCCCCAGTGCCTCGGCCAAATTTCCCCCCTTTCACTAAATGCCACCAACAGCTTAATCTGGTTCAAGTTCAGTTGGCATTCACCTGTATCCCCCTCCACCCAGGTCATGTCTGAAAATAGGCAAGAATTTGTCTAGTGCATTTACCCAGTCAACAAAAACTAAATAAACAAATAAGTCCTTTATCCAGGAACGTATTATTTCTTATGCCTCCAATATTAATAAAAAGCAGAGAGTGGAGATGAAGTCTCTTGCAGACCATATTCGGCAGTTGGAGGGGGAAATATATATGTCACCATCTCATAAGGATTTGAAGATTCAGGAACTTATGTCATGCAAACACCAGCTAAACATTATATTCTGCATCAGAAGGCTTTGTGGACTCTCTTTTTTACTAGGCAATTTTACTGGGAATAAGGGCACAAGGCAGGTAAACTTTTAGCCTATAGGTTGAAGTAGAAATCCATGAAGGCCCAGGTCCCATATTTGAAACTGGATGGAGGGGTCTTAAAAACTGATGCGGGGCAAATCACTGAAAACTTTCAGGAATTTTATTCAAATCTGTATAAATCCTCGGTGAACCCATCGGTGGAGGATTATGAGGCCTTTTTTGCTGATGTGCTGTTGCCCAGATTACCAGATGAGGCAGCTGCACCTTTGGAAGCCGATATTACTCTGTTGGAGGTTCAGCAGGCTAGTAAGGCCCTGGCCCCTTGTACAGGCTTAGCATTGACTTCCATCAGGCTTTTGAACCACAGTTGTCACTCTAGCTGCTAGATCTGTTTGATGTTATTAAATAGTCAGGGTTGTTGCCTACTACACTGAGCGACACCACTGTCACTGTCCTGCCCAAACCTGGTAGGGACCCTACCGCATGCGTCAATGATCGACCGATATCATTGTTAAATGTTGATTGCAAAATACTTGCCAAAATATTGGCCATGCACCTGGAAATGTTGTTACCTTTATTAATTAGTAAATCTCAGTCTAGGTTCATGAAAGGTTAGCAGGGCAGGGACAGACTTCGGGCAGTAATTGATCTAATTCAGGTGGCAGCAAAGGGTCAAGATTTAGCAACATTAGTAGGGTTGGATGCTGAAAAAGTGTTAGACTCTATTGAGTGGCAGTATTTGCAGTTTGCTCTTGCCAGATTCGGACTAGGCCCCAAGTTTCCGAATTGGGTAAGGTGTTTATATTCAGATCCTTGGGCAAAAGTACTGGCTAGTGAGATACTATCGGATTCCTTTTCTCTGTTTCAGGATACCAGGCAGGGGTGTTCTTTGAGTCCTCTATTATTTCTGTTTGCCATTGAGCAATTAAATTTGGCTCTGAATCAGGATCTGGATATCTTCTGCATATCAATGGGTGGGAAGTCATTTTCTACGTTATTATATGCTGATGATCTCCTTTTGATGTTGTCAAGGGAAGAGGACTCATTCCCGAAAGCATGGGAGGTTATTGATTCCTTCAGTGTAATCTCTGGCCTTTGAATTAATTGGGGCCAAAACCAAAATTTTGCCTCTATATAAAGCAGATCTCTCTTGGGCATCTATGGGGCCCAGCACCTTAAAGTGGTCTTCTGCTGGGCTGAAGTATTTAAGAAAGTTTATTTCTGGTCAACCACAAGAACTGTGCTCTAAGAATATCTTAGATATCTTAGAGGAGATTATGGTTGATACCCTTAGGTGGCAGGGGCTGAATTTATCCCTCTCAGGTAAGACTGCCACTATTAAAATAATGGTGTTCCCCAGGCTGTTGTATTGGTTGAGTAATTTACCTCTTACTATACCTGTGGGATTTGGGACTAAATTTGACAAGTTCTTGTCCAGTTTAATTTGAGATGGGTAATCCCCCTCATTTCAGTAGGTATATTCTTTGTGCACCAGGGATCTCAGGGGGCTGGAATATGCTGTGGTTGTGGGCTTACCATATCTGCCATGGGGTAAAACAGACCTTGAATTGGCTATGCCCTTTCAATTTTTGGGCCCCTTTTTGGGTTGAGATTGAGCAAGCCTTGTTAGGTGACAGTTCTTTGGTTGTTATATTGAAAGCCCCTTTGTCAATTCCTCAGGTAAAGACCTTACCTATGGCTTTCTCTAGGCAGGTGTGGGCAAGATATTTTAGGCTGGTAGGTTGGGATGTTACCTTTTTGGGAGTTTATGAACCATTGTGGAAGAATCCAGCAATTTTGGTTAGGAACAGCCATAAATGTTGGCACACTTGGGCTACTAAAGGCCTTCAGACATTAGGAAATTTGGTAACTCAGGAGACTGGCTCTCTGATTTCATTTAATAATATGCAGGCTAAGTTTGAGATCCCTCTATGAGATATGCGGAGGTATCTCCAATTATGACATGTTCTTTTGTCTAAGTTTTTTAAGTCTTTCCATGTTTTGGACACTGAGTTTAAAAACCATCTGCTCAAGTGGTTTAAGATCCCTAGAGGGCATACTAATTTGCCATATAAAGAACTGCAGCGGGTTTACCTTCTGGCTTGGGAGTGTCACAGAATGAAGTGGGGGAATGATATGCAAATTGCTCTGGATTCAGGGGGTTGGACCCAGTGTTGTTGGTCTGAAGCACATAGAGCTTCTCCTGATGTCAAGCTGCATCTTCTTCAGAAGAAGGTGTTGAGTAGGTGGTATCATACACCGGTCAAATTAGTGAAGATGGGATCTTTTGGTTCCGATTTATGTTGGTGACACCAGCAGGGTTCAGGAATGATATATCACATTTTATCAGATTGTATTTTACTAAAACAATGGTGATCTAACATTATTAGTTTTCTGGAAGACATTCTGCAACTCCCCATTCCACAGTCCCCTCAGTTTTGGATTCTGGGGGATTCGGGGATTTTGGACATGAGGGCCTTAATGTATAAAGGGGTGCTTTTTGCTGCCGCTCTGAAAGCCAAAAGGCTCTTACTTCAGAGGTAGACTTCCACTGATATATCACCCTTGTATATGTGGAAACAGGCAGCATCTAAAGTTATGTTGTATTATCAAATGATATGTTTTAGAGCAGGAATGTACTTCCTCAATTCTGTAGGTCATGGGATAAGTGCTTGACCTCTTTGGGGATTTTGCAGAGCTTGTCTAATTTCCTTAACTGTGATTATGTTTATAACATGTGTATATAAAGGTAGATGTTAAGGCTGCAAGTGGCCAGCACATTCCGTGTACCTGGTTTTACTATATATAAAGGTGTTGTCTTATAGTAATACAAGTGGTGCCCCTACGCTTTTTCTTTGTATCTGTGATTGTGCTTATGTGAAGTGATTGCATGATAGTTTCATGTTTACATATCTGTACCATGTGTTATGCTGTTATTATTCCTAATAAACTGTTTATATATAAAAAAAATTTGCATCAGTGTGGTACTCTTTACATACAACTGTTTGCTTATTTGTTCATATGGGGCACCACAGCAATCAACCACTATGGTGGCTTCTGTAAAGGCCATCTGCTTTGCCTCCAGCCTGCTTACTTCATCAGCCTGGATACTCTCCACTCTTCACTTCAGCCCTCCAACTGTAGTCAGGCTTATCCACTGCAGGAGCCAGTCCCCATCTGGGAATTTAAACCTGTCCATATTGGTAGCCCATTAGCAAAAATTCACTGATCTCTTCCCCCTCTAGGATGACTGGGCTGAGAAAACTTGCAACTGACTCTTGGGATCTGTAATGCTCGGCAGTTACCACTTGTTTTAGAACAAAAGTGAGAGATACTGGCATTAAGTGCTAAGTAACCCTGTTCTGCATACAGTATTTCACTAGTTCCCTTCAGTTCTCTCAGCACCCTTCTAAGGACAACAAGGGTATTGTACAGTACGTGTACTCTTCTTGTGAGGTTTCTCTCCTCTGTATCAAAACTTCTCACTGCTGGACTGGTTGTTGCACCTGCTGTGGCAGAACTTTCTCTGCATCCATCATGCTCCTTAATGCTGGGGGAGCAAGTTTTATCCCACCATTTTTGCCAATCATATGTCACAGGGTATGTATATCGGTGACTGGGGCAATAAAAGGAATATACAATAGGGAATGCTGAGCAGTTTTCAATGTTCAAAATAAAAAATTTTACTTTCAGTGCCTTTCATGCAGGTTCAAAGAAAAACAGAACTGCTTCCTCCACAGCCAAAAAAGATAAACCAGAAATTGCAAATCGTCTTTGATGGATCAGCCTTCTGCTGCCTGGCTTGGCAGATACATCTTTTGGTTTCTCTGTCTGTCTCTGATTATACACTTAAAGGCAGAGTAGCCTGCCTACTTTCTATCTAGCTTGGCAGCAGCTTTTAAAACTCAAGCTACCTGTCTGTGTTTGTTCTCTTTGGTTCTAGCCCCCAAATTGGTAAGGCATTGGTCACTCTTTTGTGTCATTCATCAAGCAGGACATTTTATCTCTCTTGAGGCTTCAGCACCCTACTGAGGCAGAGACACATTTCCCCATTTTTATGTTTTCTTCCACGCATGTGCAAGAAACATAGTGCCATCATCTGAGTTTTTCAGAGGTGTGTCAGCATCTTCCAATTCAGTCAATGTGTTTGCAGGCATGGTCACAGTTCTCCAATCACTGCTGGAGCTGTCTATGACAACAGTTGAAAATGCAGTGGCATACAGTTGAAAGAGGGAGCTACGCTTCAGTGAGCAGCTCCTCCCCCCCCCCACACACACAGATCAACTGTGTTGGTTAACTGATAGGATGGTGTAGTCTTGTCTAGCTTAGAGAGACAAGCCACATCATTACTTTAATAAACTGTTCCTGCCACAGCAGGACCACCAAAATGTGTGGGCGCCTAACAGTCCTTACACCGCCAGCTCTCAAAGCACACCTTCTTGGACTCCATGGGTTCTAATCCTCCAGAAAAAAAACCTCAGCATTTGATGTGAAAACTCAGACTTCGTTGTATGTAATTCAAGCATTTTCTCTTACTAGACTCTGTCAATCGCGAACTCCCGCTGCTAAAACCTATGCAAACGAACTTGAGCATACTGTACTACCTGCAGCTGAAGCAAAGAACAGCCAGAATGCACAAAGGAGAACATACTGCTATGCATTTCAGCAGCAGCCAGTGGGGGAGGTTTTCATGACTGGAGCACTTTAATGTGCCTTTTAGTGCTGTCATATACACACCCCTGTGTGGTAATTCACTAAACTGCACACTTAGTCTGGTAATGCAGCTTCAAAATATTTTTTTTTTCTCTGAATTGCCGTGAGCTGGCATTTAGATAGAATCACACAGCTCTTTCCCAAATCAGATGCTCAATGAAGTCACATCACCTTGTGACCCTAAACATCTTAGGGTTGGACATGTGCCCTAACAAAATAGCGAAAACTAGGTATAGAAAAAGAAAACACAAATTCAACCATAGCTCACAATCGAATCCACCCTTTCCTCCAGCGAATCTGAAGCTGCCTAACAGCCCACCCCTGGGTGCTCATGCACTCCCTCCACCCGCACAACATATGGCCAATAGGGGTGCTGTTGCATTTTTATTTCATAATTTTCTGATCCCGTTGCTGCCACCATACTGATAAAGTAATTCTTTTTATGGCTCAAAAACTGCTTGACATTAGCTGAATTATAAATGGCATCCCTGTTTGACGCTGTGGTGTGGAATATGGTGGTGCTGAAATTTTAAGCCAAGTATTACGTGCAGATATGTTGTTATTGACTCATGTCACTTACCATTTTATACAGCTATTGATTTTTTCAATTCGCTTTTGCTGACAAATGTTGATCATAGGGATTCTGGTGTCACAATTCAGTTCAGCGACGTGTAACATCTCAGCGCAGATGCTAAGTAACTGTTTTAAAATGCCAAAAAAAGTTAACAGCCATGAAAATGCATGAACTTCTTTCTTCAGTGTCTGGAGCTGTAGTGGTGTTATTGGCAAGTGCATGTCCCTTTGCTCCAGATCTATCAGTGAGATGTCTATTCTGTGCAATGTACAGTGGCTGAATGTTATCAGCTGACAGTTTTCATTTCATTACCAACAGATGAATATTCAGGGCTTTGCAAATGCAACTTTGCTGGTAGCACAGTTTCATGCCCCCAAGTGTCTGTCATCAGTTAGTGGTTATATCTTAACTGATGATCACAAAAAGTATGAAAAAGATTTGCCGCTGAGTAATGTAAATGCCAATCCACCTAAGCACCTTTGGGCTGCAAACAAATTTGAACATACAGGATTCTGGACCGTTGTATCCTCCAGCGGCACAGCAACGGTTAATAAGTTTAAGCACATTCTCAGGACATTGTTTCACTTGCCCCCTCTCCCCACTATGATCCTGGTCACCTGAAATAAACCTGACATTTTAGTATCTGTTTTACATCTTGGCTCAGTTAGGCAATCAACGCTGTAAGAACATAAATGGACATATAAACGGGGACTATAAGAACATGCCGTGGGTGCTTGTTCCTTAGTCCAGCTGTGCAACATCAGCCTGAAGCTCAGGTAGGACTTACTGTCTACCACTTTGTTCACCCCCCCATGTACCTGTATCATTTCACATCCTCCCTTCCCTTAGTGCAGCTGTGCTACATCAGCCTGAAGCTCTGGTAGAGCTTACTGTCTCTCACTGTTCACCCCCATGTACCTGCACCATTTCATCACTCCCCTTGATCTACAGTGAGGGATCCTCATTCATATGTCACATATGCGCGTACAAAAAATAAAACCCGGTCTTCAAAAATTAAGATACATTTATTATGTTTGTTATGTTTGCTTGCACGATGCAAGAAACATAGTGCCATCATCTGAGATTTCGGAGGTGTCACCCCTCTTCCAGTTCAGTCAGTGTGTTGTTGCAGCGCCCTGTAAGCCAATCCATGCTGGAGCTGTCTATGACAAGCTCCAAAATGCAGTGGCATACAGTTCAAAGGGGGAGCTACGCTTCAATGAGCAGCGATAAGATATCGCTTGCTCATGTGCAGCTCCCCCACACATGCACACGCAGGCGTGCACATCCCCGCGTCCGCGCGCATACACTATATGCCGACGAGGTGCCCAATCCCCGTCGGCTGTGCTACGCTCCCCTGCCCCAAAAGCCTTCAAATGCCACGCTGGGTGCCCACCCAGTGGCAGCTCATCACCATAGCTGATGGGGGCCCAATCCCCATCGGCTCCACTGTCCTCACCCCCAAGTACTGGGTGCCACGATGGGAGCCACCCAACATGGCAATCGATGCTTTGGCCCGGCGGGGTGCCCAATCCCCCGTCGGCTGAAGCCCCCCACCATCCTTATGTGCATGCTGGGAGCCCACCCAGCATGGCAAATGTCCCGCATCATCATTGAAAACAAAAGAACCTATAAAAGAAACGTTCCCACGTAGTCTCCCTGGCCCCCCTTCCCACAACCCGCACCCACCCACTGCGCACCTGCCTCCCCACCCTCACCCCATACTTACCTCCGGACCTTGGCGCGACAATCTTCGGTGGACCGGGAACACGTCTGCACTCTTCAAAGCCGACCGCGAACTGAGGAAATGCCGGTAAGCTGTATAATGGGCTAGATAGGGGTTTTCAACTTTGTTGCATATCTCAGGCATTTTTTGGAATTTTTGCACCAAATTTTCAACATGGGGTTTTTGGGACCCCTTCTCATGAATGATTTCACTGTCATGGCGTTATTCGGGCCCGAAGGGTGATTTCGCAGTCACTATGCGAAATCACCTTTTGGGACCGATTAACGAAATGACATTGCTAGTGCTCATAAGGTGGGCTCTCTAGAAGCCTATTTTGAAAATTTGGTGAAAAATTTCAAAAAACGACTGTTTTACGAGCGTGCGTTGTGTAGTTCCTACGCACGCTTGTAAGTTCGCGAATTTTTAATATTTTCACTCCAGATTTTTAACATTGCCATTTTACCACACCTTCTTATGAGTAGTACAGCTGTCACTTTTCACATCTCACTCAAAATGTGTTTCCGCCCATGTAGCGCACAATGGCGCAGTCGGTGTGTGAAACCAATGTACGGGACAAATTAAGAAAACCACAGTGACTGTTCATGAGCAGAGATCTTAAAATGGCTATGTTGAAAATTTGGTGAAAAAATTCTTAGCAATGACTGTTTTACGAGCATGCATTGCGCAGTTCCTACACCCGCTCGTAAGTTCGCGAATTTTCAATATTTACACTCCAGATTTTCAACATTGCCATTTTACCACACCTCCTTATGAGCAGTACAGCTGTCATTTTTCACATCTTGCCCAAAATGTGTTTCCGCTCATGTAGCACACAATGGCGCAGTCGAAGTGCGAAATCAATGTATGGGATACATTAAGAAAATCACAGTGACACTGTTCATGAGCAGAGGTCTTAAAATGGCTATGTTGAAAATTTGGTGAAAACATTCCTAAAAATGACTGTTTTATGAGCGTGCATTGCGCAGTTCCTATGCATGCTCATAAGTTTGCAAATTTAATATTTTCACTCCAGATTTTCAACATTGCCATTTTATTACACTTCCTTATGAACAGTACAGCTACCATTTTTCAAATGCCGCCCAAAATGTGTTTTCGCACATGTAGCGCACAATGGTGCTGTTGATGTGTTGGTGTGCGAAAGTAATGTTTGCGACAGATTAAGAAAATCACAGTTACACTGTTCGTGAGCAGAGGTCTTAAAATGGCTATGTTGAAAATTTGGCGACAAAAGTCCGTAAAATGACTGTGTTACAAGTGAGCATTGCGCAGTTTCCACGCACCCTCGTAAGTTCATGACTTTGTAATATTTTAAGTCCAGATTTTCACCAGTGACATTTTTCCACACTGCCTTATTTACAGTACAGCTGTCATTTTTCACAACATGGCCGAAGTGTGTTTTCACACTTTCAGCGCAGAGATGCGTGGTCACTGTGGGAAATTATTGTTCGGGACAGATAAAGAAAATCACAGTGATACTGATCATGATCGGAGGCACCAAAATGCCTGAGTTGACAATCTGCTGTAAAAAAATCCCCAACCTAATTATATTATGGGTGTGTGCGTTGCACAGTTTCTATGTACGCTCATGACTTCACCATTTTTTTAAATATTTTTACTGCAGATTTGCAACATTGCCATTTTTTACACCTCCCCAAGAACAGTACAGCTGTCATTTTTTACATCCTGTTCAGAATGTTTTTGCACCTGTGGTGCTAAATGCCGTAGTCGCTGTGCATAAGCAGCTTTAGGCTAAGAAACTGATATCCCCCATGTTCATGAGGTGGGGTCACAAAAAAACCATGTTGGACATTTGGAGTGAAAATACCAGCGAATGCCTGAGGTATTAGGGTTTCCAACCATAACACCCAACCCTGTAGAGAATGACAGGCATCAGGGGTGTGACTTGGGATTCTTGCCTGTAATGCTCATACCATTCCACACCCTGCAGCCAGTGAGAAGCATCGAGGTATGCCTTGGACTCTTCGGCCCCAAAGTTTGCCCTATTCTCCTATATTGCACCCATCTCACTGTATTTCCTAATGGAATGGGGTGCGCATAAGGACCAAAGACCCCAAGGAACACCATGACACTTGCCAGTGTCTGCAGGGTGGGGTGTACTGAAATGGCGTGGCCCGTTATGCCTGACAACCCAAAGGCACACCCCAATGCCTGTCACTCTCTGCAGAGTGGTGGTGGGGTTGGCTTCAGTTCAATACTTCACTGCCATTACTATTACGCAGCTCTGTAACTTCTACACTACCACTGCCAATGCCAGCAAGCAAACATTTGGCAGTGACAAATGCTTGTTTCTCTATCTCGTCCTAGTTTTTCAGCCGAGGGATTCAAATATTGCTTCTATGCTAGAATGTACTCCCAGTTGCTGCACATCATAAATTAGCCAATTAATCAGGGTTTCTACTTTCAAACTGTGTGTTTTCCCATGACAATCTTGTAACCTTTTAAAGGAAATTATGAAATAGGTCAAGACAGTGATCACAAATATTGCTCTGTGACTGAACAAATCAGGTCAAAGGCCATGACTACATGTACTTAAGAATGCATGGTGCTACATTTTGCAAGCCAAAATGTTAAATACAGGTTATTTTGAGTGCCCTAGCACAATCCAGGTTTCTTCATGTGTTAGATGTTCCAGGCACTCCTCTGTTGTGTGTTGAGGAGCACTCAGCCTGTGGCCTCATGCCTCAGCACATATATTGGAGGAGTGCCTATGTATTCCAGGGAACCCATATCTGGTTGAGTGTTATTGCCCCAACCCCCATCTGGCCCATCCATGGCTTTCAGCAGCTTGTTCTGCTCCCTCCATAGTTCCTGGAATTCACATTGCACGTGTCAGACTGGCTTATGTGAGCACACATTTATGAAGAAAATATGTACAGCTGTGGGTATGGAGAATATTAATTAACCCGATTTGATGTCAGAACATTGTGTTTGCATCAAGCCACCCATGAAACTCACAGTGTAGCTTTGTTTTTCCACAGTGATATTAATTATCAACTCCTAGTCTAGCAGAGAACCAATACTAATTGACATTCTTCCTGCAAATATGATTTGTTGGCATGCTGTTACAGTATTGGGACATTGCCTGCATGAGGAGCCACTTGGATGATTATAAGCTCTGTTTTATGAGGTTTACTATTACTGATATGCTTGCAAACCCAGAAAGGAAAGACAGAATATAGCCAGTATATCTATATTACAGCAAAATGATACTTTGGACTTTAGAATCTTAAGAATATTATGAAATACAAAATCACACATACCCCCATAATGCAAAGCATCATGGGCTGTATAAAGAGATTCAGCAAATTTAATTGTAGCTGGCGAATTGGCAGAGAAGTGGCCAAATTCACTGCATGGAGTAATTCAAGAAATTTTCCACATTAAGCGGAATTTTTGTCCAGGCGAAATTTCACCTTCCGCAGGTGAAATTTCGGATCGGAAGGTGGAATTTCACTGCAGAAGGTGAAGTTTCACTGGTCCACCAGACAAAATTTCACATTTCACTGTGTGAAATGGGAGAAATTTTGCAGATTACTCCGCGAAGTAAATTTTCCTCACTTTGCCCACCACTAGCTGTATATGCAAACCACCACAAAATATTATGGGTTCAACTTTAAGCAGAAATGCATGGTGCCGAAAGGTCTCTCATACAGTCTGAAAAGGGTGTTGACAGAAGAAACAGACACATGTTTCATCTTATCAGGACTCATCAGTGTGCCTTGTCAGTATGACACCCCAGTGGAATGAACCAGCTACCCTAAGTTGATCTATCTGGGTTGGGTTGTGGTGAGACAATAAAACCAAAAAAGCTAAAATACAAAGAAACTTAGTGCACAAACACTGAGGCAAGGGTTACCCCAAAGAGCGTTGGCTGGGCAGCCAAGTTTCAAAGAAATACAAAATCACACATACCCCCATAATGTAAAGCATCATGGGCTATATGTACGCAATAAGACATGACAGGGTGTGTGTTGAACAGATATTACCGCATGCCCAGGGGAAAGTTAGGCACGAGGCCCAACCAAGTGCCTTCAGCCCCTGGAAGTGTGGTAATATCTGTTTAACACACACCCTGAAGTGTTTAATTGCGCTTATAAAATGGTTCTCTTTTTTTATATATATATAAATATATATTTGTCACCTTAAAAAATATTACTGAACTGAAAAAAAAAATGAAATCACTGTGTTAATCTGAGATAAAATAGTCCTTCCGCCTACTAGGTGATGACATAATTGTCTTCTGACATATTAACATTTGTACTGTTGTGCCCCCTTCCCACGTCCTGATCAAGACAACAAGTGTAGTTAGGAAAGGAAGTAACAGGTTCTCCCCGACAGGTTGCGCCACTTTCTCAATTAAAAAGAAAAAAAAGGAATAAGGGATGCAGATTTGTTTTTTAGTTAAATGTAGTGGGACGGAAGCACAGTTTGCCACGAGACAGCATCCCATTCTGGTCTATTTCCAGTTTTGTGCGACAGCAAGCTTCAGTCTCCCTGAACTAGAAGAATGCTTTATGCACGATAAAATGCTGCTGCTCTCCAATTTTGAGTTCTAGCAGAGATGAGGTTGGGAGTGGGATTGTCATCAAGACGTTCACTCCCTCGCTTACCAAGACTAAAAACAATTTCAGCCTTTAAAAAATTAACGTTCCACTGACACATCTTAACATTCCATTTAGTGGCATTGATTTATTGACCTGCACATTTTTACTCTGTGAGTAAAACATATATGCCACTTCGTTTCTAGCCAGTCAGAATGCTTATTTTTACAAGCCCATTTTATAAATGCAAATCACCACAAAATATTACGTTGGTTCAACTTTAAGCAGAAATGCATGGTGCCGAAAGGCCTCTCATACAGTCTGCAAAGTGTGCCAATAGAAGACACAAACATGTGTTTCATCCTACCAGAACTCATCAGTGTGCCTCGTCTGTATGACATCCCAGTGGAATGAAAGCTATCCTAAGTTGGTTTATCTGGGTTGGGTTGTGGTGAGCCCAATAAAAACAAAAAAACAAGCTAAAAGGCAAAGAACCTTAGTGTGTAAGCACTGAGGCAAGGGTTACCCCAAAGGGCATTGGCCGGGAAGCCAAGTTTCAAAGAAATACATAATCACGCATACCCCCATAATGCAAAGCATCATGGTCTGTATATGCAAATCACCACAAAATATTATGCTGGTTCAGTGTTAAGCAGAAATACATGGTGACGAAAAGCCTCTCATACGTCCTGCAAAGGGTGCCAACAGAAGAAACAGTCATGTGTTTCGTCCTACCAGAACTCATCAGTGTGCCTTGTCTGTATGATACCCCACTGGAATGAACCTGCTAGCCTAAGTTGGTCTATCTGGGTTGGGTTATGGTGAGCCCAATAAAAACAAAAAACAAGCTAAAAGACAAAGAACCTTAGTGCACAAGCACTGAGGCAAGGGTTACCCCAAAGGGCACTCGTCAGGAAGCCAAGTTTCAAAGAAAATTATAGTTCCTTGACATTCGGTGGTCTTCTGCTGGGCAGCAATACAGGCTGCAACTCTGGTTTCACAATCCAATGTGCATAATAAATTTAGTCTTAAATTTTCTGTAGCATGTTTCAGACAAGCTGCATATCAAGTTACCTCAATGAATTACAGAGTACATAAAAGCAATCAATAGTATACTGCATAAATGTCTGCAGTAAATATAGAATATTTAACCCTCGAGTGTTAAGGGCATTCCCTGGTGTTTCAGCCTCCAACGTCAAATGTTTCATTTTTGTCCAGTAGATGATTATCTAAATATTTAAAATTCACAAACTATACCATGGGTTGCATATTTGTTTTTGAGTTACATGGTGAGACTTAATAACTCTTGCTGGAAAAAACTGTAAGTAGCCAAATTTTTGTTTTAATAGTTATAATATCATTGTTTTAGGTGTCAACATGAATGTAAATGGAAAAAAAAACTATTGTACCATGGTAGAAAAAATCCCTGGGCTCTAATTGATCAGTCTGGGGTTAGGCCTGTGGTGTTATCACAGCACCAAATCATGAATCTAGACCCAGCACAGAAATTACCATATTAAATGTTAAAAGTATCACTCCACAGGCCACATCCAAGTTGTCCACACTTGGCATGGCTGAAGTGAATTTTGCCAGTACTTCACCTTTTTCTTAGTTACTGAAATCCCTCCCTCCCACAGCTCATAAACGGAGTAAAACCCACACCAAATGCCACAACTTAAAGCCCCCACCAGAACCCTACAGGATCACTCCTGTGGTGTGTTTAGTAAAGAAACAAACAGAAAGAAATGTGAATAGAAGCCATCAGTGTGAATGGCTTTACTGCTGGCAGTCCCTACTGCCCTTAATACTGTGAGCATGTGCTTTTAAACAGCACAGCATGCTGTACTCACCAATTGCTGACTTCACTCTGTTTTTATTTGAATCTTGTCCTGCTACCAACTGTGCCAACTGTACAAACAGAACCAAATTACACTGACCTAAAGAAAGCAGAGGGGAGGAGACAACCACAAACGCCAAACTGCCTCAGAAACCATTTCCTGTTCTTCGCCTGAACAGATTGAGCACATGTGCTTTTCAAAAGCACACCACACTTTACTGACTCTCAGAGTGCCATTTTCTCTCTCTCTTGCTCCCCCGGGACAAACACATGTCTACTGTACCAGGAGAAGGTGCACAGAACAGTCACAGCTGCAATTGTGAGCAGGGGTTTAGGGTATATATATCTGACTTCCTGGCAGGTGGTAGCATGACATAGAGAGTGAGAGAGAGAGAGACATAAATGGAGAGGTGGTGACACCGAGGTAAAAGGGGAGAAGATATAGACAGAAAGGTTGGTGGGGGGTGCAGAGCCACACAGCAGCTCCATCTGCTGGCCAACACAATAAATCAGCAATTCTTTTTAAAGTGAACTTCCTATTGAAAACATGAACAAATCTATGTTTCCATATTTTTTCTGTTTCTTTTTGTAACGAACCATTGTATAATAGTAATAGTGTAACTCCAGGGTGTGTGTGTGTAGTGCTGGGATAATGTCACATCTCTGGTCTTGGGCACACTCGGCCTGAAGCCTTGTGCCCAACTACCTGAAGCATGATGTTATTCCATCTTATAAAACGGGCAAAAAAAAAAATCCATCATCCTGATTGGCTACTACATGATCTGAGTCATGTCCTTACCAGATGATATAGTAGTCAACCAGCACTACCTTCCAGTCCTGAGCCCCATAACACCACGGAATCAGTGAGCTGTGCCACCCAAAAACAGAAATACAGGCTGGCACAGCTCACAGCAAGAAACAGCACTGCCTCACTAGAAGCATGGCAGCAACAAAAAAAGCAGAACAATACGAAAAAATTACTTCTACTCCCACCTTCCTGCACAAGCACCACACCAAACTGGTAATCTTGTAATTTTACTTCATTTTTACTCATTCCCAGTCCCTCTCTTTGTGGTAGCAGCAGCTCCATCAGTCCCATTCCTCAAACGCCTGCCCAGTACACACGCCTCTCTGATCTCCGGACCCGATTCAGGAATTTCCCTTATTTTCTCTTCCATTTTAAAAGCCAAAGTCCACACTCAACAATACAGAAATAAGAAAAGGAGCACATTTCAATAATCCCAAAACCAAAACTTCTTTATTTTTCACCACAAACGTGGAGGTTTGAAAACCACAAAGCAGGAAATCATCATGTACTGCAGCCGCTAAGGATCATGCTCGCTTTGACTGTAAGCAGATGTCCTGAAGAGAACCCCCCCCCCCCAATACAATAGAAAGTCCACAGGAAAAAACCTTACTGCCTTAGAAAGGGAGACAGGCCACTATGAGAAACCCTTGCTCCTCATTACTCTAATTAACTAAAACTGCATACGGGCATGATTCCTCTCCAATACTTTTACACAGGGACATATGCCCTCGCCGGTTGCCGATGCTTCTAGTAAAAGTGAGTAGCTAAAGTACACAAAATGTAAATAATCTGGCTGTTTGTATTTGTGCCTGGCTGGGAAACAAAAACACAGACACCATGTTCCTCTATCTACTTAATCAAACAGCTCCATTGAAACTCAATGACAAGGACTACTTTTTCTGTTTTTCTACTTCTCACATTTTTTGCTCCTTTTTTATATACAGTTGCTGTCTCATTTTTTAAATTAATTACTTTACCAAAGAGCCCATTTTACAAGCACAATAACACACTCTGACATGTGGTTTATCACCTGATAAGACCACACCCAGTGGCATAAGGCACTCGGGTCAAGCGCCTCGTGCCTTAGTACACCCCTGGGTGTGCTCTTATCTGGCGATAAACGACACCTCGTCATGTGTTATTGCTTGTATGACACACACCCTGTTGTGCATTATTTCTTAACTGATAAAACATTTGTAATTATGTTTGCATGATTCTTTTCACTGATGCAAATGAGCATTACCAATATAATGACACTCTCTTCATTTAGCATTCCAAAAACTGGGAAACTTTTGAATGTCTTTATGCATAAAACCATGTAAATATTGTGTAATTTTCTTAAAGGCTTTATAATAACTGTAGAATTTGGGTTTGAATACAATATAGCGAAAGACAAAAATATAGGTGTCTCCATATTGCTTTTGGCTGCATCTGCTTTAAATGAGTCATCTTCAGAGCTGGCTGACTCAGGACAAAAGTAATTTAAAATCCCAGTAAAAAAATGAAACATGCCAGAAAGCAGAGGCATCATTTAGGGGTAGCCAGGAGTTGCAGATGAGGACCCTATGATGTCTTTGCAGCCCCTATAATTTCCACTGCACTCCCCAGAAACCTCTGAAACAGGGTCTCACTACCATTTACAGTATATATATCATATTTCATCATTTAGAAGCTGTGGTTTCTATCAATTTTTTTCATTTTGAGCCACTGCTTCTAAATGGAGGCAGCTTGTAAATGGGGTGGCTTTAATTGATAAGCTGTTTTTGGTAGGTAAATTGTATTTTTTTTACATCCCAGCACTTACTGTTTCCTGGAATCTCTCCTCGCCCTCATTTAATCTTTCTAACTTTCTCACACAGCCTTTGCTTACTGGGTTCTGATTTAAAAACTGATTAACTGTTTACTGTATGCTTTTATGTTAGAAAGCTAGCAGTTGGGATTGAGTGAGCAGCATGGTCACCAAATTGGTGTCTGGGGCTTTTGGTTCTTCCAAAATCACTCTCCTTCTCTTCCCCCATACATTTTCACTGGGTTGAGGTTACTTTCAGAAGGTCTCTTGTCAATGAGTAAAAGTGGGTAGAGTACAGAAAGGAGAAAGGTGCATCAGGAACTGGAGTGCCATGTGGGATAGAAGCACTGGCCATTGGGTGCTTGGTTATCTAGCTCAAGACCTGCATTATACAGTACAAGTATGTGTAAAATGGATGTCAAAATCACTATTAACTTTGAAAATTGTTATTTTGTTGACTACTGCTGTCTTTTCCTTGTCATAATGTTTCCTTCAAGGCAATCACCAGCAGACAGGACATATAATTCTCTTTTTCTTTCACTCTACTGTATTTTTCGGTAGGGCTAAAGCCCAAGTTTCAATGTGGGGGAATAGCTTCTCCCACATCTCCAATAAAGGTTAGCCTCCCAGGGCAGTTTCCCACTTAGCACATTGCAAAACACGTCCCAGTTCCAAGTGCTGGGCTCCTGCATGGCTCGTGTGACTGAGCCTCCTCATTCTCCTGCTTGCTCCCACTGTTCCCCCTTTTCTCCTTCCGGTTTCTCCTTCCCTGTTTCCCTTCTCCCTTGTTTTATTGTGCTTTTTGTGCCCCATTCCCTGTACCCTGCTTGTGCTGCTCTCTGGTGACTTCTGTCATCTTCTCCCAGACCCACTGCTTTGTTGCTTCCCTGTCCTGGTCTGGCCTCCCTTTCCTTCCTCTGTGTGTTTCCCTGGCTGTTCATTTCAGCTTCCTGCCTCCAGTGCCTTCCGGTCCGTCCTGCTTCTGTCCTGTCCTTTCCTCATTGGTGCTGCTTCCAGAGCAGTGATTCCCACATCCCTTCAGCCCCCCGTGCTCTCTGTCCTCTGGCCACTGGTTAGCAGCACCTCCATTCATTCAGTTTGTAACAAGTGGAACTGCCAGTGCTGGACTGTTTCACTGCTGAATTTCCCCAGCTACGACATGGACCCACTGCCCTTGGCCCCTGTGGTTTTGGCCTCTGTGGTGACCTTTACCCTGCTCCCTACTTTGTTGCATGTTCCTCTTGTGGTGCATCTCCTTTCTGCAGCCATGAGTACTGCTAGTGAGACCGTGTGCTGTATGGCTGGAAATCGTTGCCTCTTTCCTCACCTTGCCTGCTTTGACAGCGCCATGGTCTCCTGCATGTTTGTGGCTTGCTGCCTGCCTGATTACATGCCTGCTATAATTGCAGGTGCCCATGCTGCTGGCTACTTAAGCAGGGTGATCCCTTGTGAGAGCTTGCTCTGGCATGCTACTGTGCTCGCCATCTCCACCTCCTCTATCTTGTCTTTCGCCTTCTGCACGTCCCAGCAGCAGCTCCTCTCTCCTACCACTTTGTCTGAGATGGTACCATCTTTTCCCTAGTCCCCTGTGGATACCTCTCCCCCTTTCTTCCCATTACTTCCCAAATGCATCAACCTGTGCAACACCACCCAGTAAAAGGAAAAAAAAACAATTTCCTTTTCTGGTCCCCTCCCCTTCCCATTTCTCAGGCTCCCTCCACCCCGTCTTCCTCTTTAGCCCCCCCCTCTTTTTTTACCCTTGTCCCTTGCTCGTCTGTGTTTTCTTTTGGGCTTTCTCACTGCCCCGGAGGCTGCACCAGTCCTCCATCTCCATGCCCCTTGTATCAGTCCTGCTGGCTTCTGCCCACATCTTCGTGCCTGCCATTCCTCAGTATTTAACCCAGTCAGCCACCAGTGCATCAACCTTCCCTAATGGTTTATGTCTGCCTCCAATGCTACTCATGCCTTACCATTTATTGTCCCAGTATTCCTATACCCTGCCCTGATGGTCATTTTCCTGTTGCTTTGTTCTACCCCTAGTTCTTGAACTCTTCCAGCATGCCCCATTACCCAAATTGCTCTGCATGCCCCCTCTTCCAGATCCCCTGTAGTGGTTCACCCGGTTCTGCTTCCTTCTGGTGCCCCTTCTCCAATATTTTCATTTATTTGGCATTGTCTCTTACATGTTCCTATATGTTCCATCTACTTCAGTTCCCCAATGTATATTTATGGTTGTCCTTTGCTGGGACCTTGCCACTGAAGGAGTCTCTTTTGGGGGTCCCTACCATTCCACCCGTACAGTTGCCACTTGGTTCCATGATGCTCAGCTAGTGGCTTCCCTGTTTTTCCCAAGGCGGAGGACTGCAGTGTCTCGGTTGGGCAGCAATTGACAAGGACATCCTTCATGTATGCTATATAGTTTAGCCATGCTTTCTTTCTACATGGCTTCCTGTCATCCATACATAAATCATTACCCTCACAGCATACACAGCCTTCCCATGTTCACTGCATTCCATTACCGCACTGCATGCTCCTCACTGTATTCTCATATCTCCCCCAATGGCATTTCCAGTACTTGTACTCCACCCATCCACTACCTTCCTAGTTGCTCCCATCCCCTTTCATCCTTCTTTGTTTTGCCTGCCTCCCACTCCTCAGCTGTCAGCTCCCCTTTCCTTACTCAGCCCACACCAGCAGTACAACAGTCTCTTCCCTAACTCTGCCTACTGAGGCATAGCAGTGCAGGTAGGCTTCCCCTGTCTACCAGGGAGGAGAGCCTGTTTCCTCTACCTTCAGTCTTGACTAGTTATACTCCCGGTCAACTTTCCATGGTCTCCATCTTTAAAGTCTGCCTGGCGTGGCATCGAGTGAAAGTTAACTCACCCCGACTGCTGAAGATGGGAGCTGTGTCTTCAATTTACTGTTCACCTAACTGCATTCTATGCCTGATACCCGGTTGCCACATTTCCTTTGGGAACAGGACCAATATACCCTATTTGCCTTCAATATCCTACCTCATCTGACTACATCCTGCACTTCCATGGACTTGAGGCACTTGCCACACCATGGCCTCCTCATGTTCTGAATTTGGACCCCACCAGCTTGTTCAGTTTCCACCTCCATTCAGTCTGACTTACTCCTGAACTTCCTTGTTGCTTGTCTTCCACCTCTTCATGTGCTCCTGGGCATCATTGTTGTGGCTTGCCTTCCAGATCAACCTCATCCAATCTTCAGCTCCATGCTGCCATCTCCTCCCTCACTGCTATGCAAGATGTCTGTTTCCCTAATTGCCTTCCTCTTGGACATGTCTTCTCGCATTCCCCTTGCTTCCTGCTGGATATGTGCCATTTGCTCCTCTTCAAGGATACATGCCTGCAGCTTTCTACTAGTTTTCCCCTGATGCTCCCCATATCCCATCCAGTGGTCTTCCGGCAATGATTCCAGTGCTTCCCTATATGTAATTCTAGTTTGTCATCTCCTTCGGCATTGGGAACCCATTCCCCATCACTACTGCCCTTTTAAAGTCAACAATTCCAGTCCGTCATCTCCTTCAGATGTGGGACCCTCGCACCTCACCTTCGCAGCACATTGTACCTGGACTTGCTTCTTGATTTGTTATGTATCTCCCATAGAGGCCTGATTCAGCTTTTCTACATTCTCTGTTGTGGCACTTGCCCCAGTCCCGTACCTTCCCTGCACCTGCCACTGTCTGTACTGTACTGCTCAGCTTCAGCTGTCTCCTTATCCAGCTCCATCCTTCAGTCAGTGGACTTCTGCTTGGACTTTTTCCTCCATCCCTGGACTACTGCTTTTCTCCTCGCTGCCTTGGAGGCTCGGGGGTCCTGCATATTTGGGCATTCCAACAACTTTCCATGTCCAGCATCTCTGCCTGATTAACTACTCCTAACCGTTCATCTGTCTCATACTCCTATCTTGACCACCATAACAGCTCCCTTCCAACATTCTATGGTGTACCTGTCTTCTCACCTGAGGAAACCTTCCAGCAACATCCCTGGAACAGCATGCCCTATAGACTCCAAAGTCACCATTCAATCATCAATACTTCCCAATAATCTTCTCAAGACCCATTTCTAGCATCTCATTCAACTGGACTATAGAAGATCTCATCTCTCAACCATCTCTGCAGGATGCTTCCTTATATATTCTATTAATTCAAGCAGTACGGGCATCACTACCTCCCATGTCTTCATAAGGATCCAAGATTTAGTGGAGCCTCATTCACTCCTATCTTCTTACCTGGAAACGTGACCCTAATTCTTTCCGAGATGTACCAACTCCATAATAACCATCACTGTTAAGGATAACGGGAACCACAGGATACCTTATTGCAGTACTAGCATCATCCATTGTACTTTTTCCTCATAGACCTCTAAAAGCGCTGAGTCAGTTTGATCTTGTTATTCAACTTGTACTCCCTTAATACCCATTGGATGTTCCTAAGACCTTTTCCAGCAACTATCCCAGAACACGTATCATTGGACATCTGGTGCTTAGGTGCCTTGCTAAGTTACTCTATCTGGACACTGTTCACTGGCCCTTGGACGTCACCATAACTCATAGAGTTATCTACATCTCTTCATCATGGTACCCTAAATCATGCTAGCTACCCATCCAGCAGTCCTTCTAACTTATCCAGTGGGATTTACCTCCCATACTCCCTCCAGTGAATACCATCACCAAGAGCAGACTTCCACTGATTCCTCAATCCGCACAGCTGCAACCTACCTGGCTGTCTAACTATCTGTCATGCATCACAACAGTCCTATATCTGACTAAGCATGCTAGGCACCCACTGCATTCTACACTGCTCTTAACTTCCCCTTGCCACATCAGTCTATAGACTTATTCAAAGACCTGTTCTCAGCTCCCCTCAGCATTCAGACATTGGATGCTCCAGCACTGCAAAGCCACCATGGCCACTTAAGCCACAGCAATATCTATATCCACCATTTCCACAAGCAGTCCTTCCTGAATATGAGCCTATGCAAATGTCATTGTAACCACCCAGTCCCCTGGGTTACTAGAATCCTATCAGTATTATTGTTAGGAAGGTAGTAGGCAGCTGGTAGGGAGCTCATTAGGAGCTTCTCACATAATGACATCATTGTTTACTCAGCTAGCCTGAGGGAAGCATGATTAGGTCATTCAGAACTCTCATAGCAACATAAGCCACACAGTGCAGACAGCTGCTCTGGGGAGCTTAGAATCTTCAGCTGGGCTGAGTTAGAGCTTGAGTGAGGAAGTGAGAGTGGTAGGACTGCCAGTTGGCCTCTGAGATGAGGGCCCAACATTTTTCACCCTAGTGGAGTGTTATTTCCAGCTTCCAGTGAAGGGATGGAGACCAGTGCTACAGCAGGATTTCCTGATTTCTACTCTCAGTGAAGTGGAAGGAACTGTTTGCTCTCAGTGGACTCAAGGGGCAATACCCTGAAGATTCTGTGTGTGTTTCAGCTGCCTTAGAAAGTAATTTTGAGAGACTGTTTGACCTGATACCCAGGATAATGTCTTCTTTTTTGTTGTTCCATGACCAGTGGATGGGATAACCAGTTGTGAGTACTGTTCTAGGAGACAAGAGCTCCGCATATTTTAGAGGCATTGTAGTCTGGGGTGTGTGCTCCTGTAGATAAGGCTGCATCACACCTGTCAATGCCCCTAGTTCACCTAGAAGAGGGAATGTTCTCTTAAACTATTCACCCAGTGGAGGTCAGTTTATTCTTTGGTCACTCCAGTGAGTGACAGATTTAAAGTGTGGGACTGCTAGCATTTCAGTGGGAAATGGGAGTTTCAATGGTGTAACCCTGAAGAATGGCAGAGACTGTTGGTTGGGATGAATGGTGGCAGGAACACCATCTAAGTGCTTATAGGGCAGGGCTTCCTGGTTTGTAAAGGGTACCAGTTATACCTGAGCAAAGGCCAAGCTGCAGGTTAAGATGTGTGACTGAGTTTCACATAATTGCACCTATGTTTGAAGAAGAGTTCTGAGTGTGTGCCTTAGTTTCACAAAATGGCACTCATGGGAGGAAAATGTTCAGGTGCGTGGCCAGGTGTCCACTAAATGCACCATTGGGAAATTGGGAAGAAAATGTTCTTTTGTGTGTTCATGAACTGTACTGCATGCAAGGAGAGTTCATGAAATGTACCCATCCTGCCTAGACCGACTCTTGGGGGTCCACTACTGCTTTAAATTTCCAACTGTTAAATAAAGTCATACCGCACAATCCCAGTTACTGTTCTGGACATTCCGATTATTGCTTCTAGTTACTGGATTTACTGTGGTCCCCTCAGCAGGCTAGATCTAGCACATGCTTATCAGCCTCCATGCAGGACCTGGGTTGTGATTTTTACATAAGGTTCATGTTGTTTTGTTCTTATACCCCAACCCCTCTCTTCCTCTAGCAAATGAGCCAGGTATACATCCTAATACCAAGGGTGGTACCAACCTTTTGAAAAGTAAAATGGTATGCCAGTAAGTGGGTATCAGTGTTCCAGATTTTAATGGGGGGGTGCTAACTAATTAAAAAGTGGCCTGGGGTTACATCATTATAACAACCATAACTCTAGTCAACCCTCTAATTCATTGTATTGAACTTTCTAATTAGTTCCATTGATCTCCAGTTACTATATCTACAGAATAGAGCACCCTTCCTTCATTGGTCTAAAATCTTCCAAGTTAACCCCTCCTACCAGGTATCTAAAGCTTCTGTCTGAATCCTCGATCATCTCCATAGATGCCTACATAGAGACATGTAGCATATAGCTGAACTCCAAGCCTTGAGACCCTAATCCTGATGTCAAACACTCTACGAAGTCTGATAGATTACTTTAAGAATTTCATAACCCATCATACTTGCCACGGTTCAGAGTCTGGCAGCATATTAATCAACTCATGCTTCTCATGCTCACATTGCCTCTGTAACCCCCATCGAATATCAACCAATATCACATTAGAATCCTGGACCACATTCACCCCTTTTCAGCTGGACTTAATACATATTCAGGTTCTTGACACTCCTTCAGAATGGACCTGCCTCTTCAGCCTCAGAATCGACTTTCCAGAATATATCATCCAACAGATGCTGAAGATGGAACGCCATTTCTAAAACAGTTCACCTCATTTAGAAATTAGTTGTAAGAACCTAGGATCATCTCTTCTTAGTTTGCCCTGAGGACGGGTGGGTCAGTAGCCATGGTTCCTCAGAGGTTTCCTCCACATGGGGGTTTTCCTCTGCTGTGTGCTACTGGTAATACTCTCCATGAGTTGGAGGATGTAATCTTTTTGGGCTTTCTATTCCCTACTCACTACCTGGCTTCTCTACCAAGAATGGGAATAGAGAAAAGTCTAAAAGTAAACTACAGTTACATAAGCACTACTAACCCCATAATCTGTTCACCAAAACATTGAGTGGGAGGGCTAAAGCCCGAGGTTCAATGTGGGTGAATAGCTCCTCCCACATCCACAATAAAGACCAGCCTTCCACGGCAGTTCCCCAGTTAGCACATTGCGAAACACCCACCATCCACCCCTGCCTCCTCCTTCTCCAGCACTCTACTCACCCTTGGTGCTGGGCTTTCTATTCCCTACTCACTACCCAGCTTCTCTACCAAGGGTGGGAATAGAGAAATGCCAAAAAGTAAGCTACAGTTACTGTACATAAGCACTACTAACCCCATACTCTATTCATCAAAATGTTGAACTGTTTACATACTAGAAACATAGACTTTGACAGCAGATAAGGACCACTTGGCCCATCTAGACTTCCCATTTCCCTACTTACAGGATAGGCCACAGATCCTAGTCAACCAACAGCCTATTTCTTCCTACCCCCACAAGAATTGCCTTATGTCTGTCCCGTGCATTCTTGAATTCTCCCGCAGTTTTAGACACCACAACCTCCTCAGGAAGGCTGTTCCATGCAACCACTACCCTCTCTGTGAAATAATACTTCCTCACATTGCCCCTGAACCACCCTCCTTCTATCTTTAAATTATGTCCCTTGTTCTTGTAAGTCTCTTTTCTGAAAGATGCTACCCTCTTGACTTTGTTGATTCCACTGAGGTACTTAAAAGTTTCTATCGTGTCCCCCTCTCCTTCTTTCCTCAAGGGTATACATATTAAGCTCCTTTAGTCTCTCCTCATACGGCTTCTCTTGCAGACCCTGCACCATTTTAGTTGCCCTCCTCTGGACTACCTCTATCCTGTCTATGTCCTTGCGGAGATGGGGTCTCCAGAACTGGACACAGTACTCCAGATGGAGTCTCACCAACTGTCTGTACAGAGGGATAACAACTTCCTGTTTTCTGCTGCTGATGCCTCTCCCTATACATCCCAGTATACCCCCAGCCCTCCCTACCGCCTTCTCACATTGTTTGCTAACCTTAAGGTCATCTGATATGATTACCCCCGGGTCCCTTTCCTTTTTTGTTGTTGTTACTACCTCCCCACCCATTGTGTATTCTTCCCCTGAACTGTACTGTGGCTACAAAATGAGACCAGATTCTATTAATAATGTTTTTTAAGCTGTGTTTTTTTTCAGGGGTGGATTCAAAATGGGATAGGGATGGGTTAAGCTCACAGCACCAGACAATAATGTGATTGTTCTGTGATTGGTAGTGGTACTGTTATTTTTACTTATTTAGTTTTCATTGACCAGGTAAGCACACTAGACAAGAACTTGTCTATTTTCTGGTACAACCCAGGCTTTCCTGGCTTTTTTGTCCCGGAGTAGTTCTATTTTATGTTTAAAACTTTGTGGATATTTTTATTTAATAGCTAACTTTTTAAGTTATTGTACAGTTGGACTGTTTGAATGTTGTGAAATGCATCTAACAAATGTGTAAATACATAAATGATTTACATATTATTCCACAAATTCTAATTGATTACACAACAGCAGAAAAAAAAAACAACTATTCAAACCATATTTTACTTAACGCTTATTGTCCCTACTCATTCAGTCCTGGCTCACATTGGGTTAGTCCAGATAACATTGTGGTGTGGTATGTAGAGCTCTGCTGGAGAAATGAGTTATCACATTGTGTTTTATTTCCCACCTATGACTCCCTTCTTCCCCTGATGCTTCTTTTCTAAATCTCTTCCATCGTTCAGTCAAGGTATATGGACCTTTACCAGAAAGGATCCATGAAGATGAAGGCAGGAGCCCATTTGCCATGCTGGACTATAGTGTTAACCTCAGATATGTTCCAGTATTGTATCTAAATACAATACATTCTAGCAAAGGAAATCCCTATTCATTTCATACTGGGACATATCTCTGTCTATTATTGTACCTTGGCTGGTCATGTTGGGGGGCATCCATCTCTTCTGCAGGGACTGCCCCACCTGACCATACCTTCATCTACTGAAAGAATGATGGTCCTAACCCTACCTCTGAAGTGTCAAGGAAACTCCACCTGAGTTCTGCTGCTGTTGAAGGCTTTCCTCCCCTTGAACCACAAAGGGGACATTTGTTTAACATGAATGATGGTGCCTTTCACTGGAGGTTGGAGGCATCCAGGCAGATATCTATTGTACCCAATTTCCTTATAGCCCATGCCAGGAGAGGAGCTTGAGCTCAAATTCAGATCACCAGTGTGCCGAGCAAGAATTCTACTGCTTGCAACATAGGTGGTCCCCAAGTAAAACAATATTTGAAGGCAAGATCCTGTTTGTATATTTACTACCATCAAGATTTGATTGGGGTGCACAATTGTTTAAAACCATTTGTACATTTCTAATGTAAATTTCCCAAAACACGTTTGTTAAATACCAACTGCACACATTTTATGATAACAAGCATTTTTGTACTGTACTGTATGTAGTTCCAAAGTAATGTAAATGATATGTAGAGATGCAGCGAATTTAATTTCCACCAGTCAAGTGGCAGCGAAGTGACTAATTTTGCCGCACAGAGCAATTTGTGAAATTTTCCACATTAGGCAGAATTTCACATAGGCAAAATTTTGCCTTCCACAGTGAAATTTTGCCTTCCATGGGTGAAATTTCACCTTCCGTGGGTGAAATTTCAACACAGAAGGCAACATTTTGCTGTGGATGGTGAAATTTCAGCATTCTGCTGGGCGAAATTTTGCATCTTGCTCTGCAAAATGTGTGGAATTTCGCTGATTACTCTGAGAAACGAATTTTACTCACACGTCACCTACCACTAATGATATCCTCTAAGCATGAAGTGAGGCATAGTTATGGGCAGACTGGATGGACCTCAATGTCTTCCACCAACACATTCCATGTTTCTAGGTTTCCATGTTATTTTTTCCTTGCTAAATAGGGCACTTACTGTACCTCACTTACAGTACTTGTAGTGAATATCTAGGTGATTTGAAAGATTTCATGTGGGAAGATGAAAACATTCTTATCACTTGGAGGTTAAATACAAAATGTGAAGCAGCTAACCTCTTCTATACCATGCAGTTACCAGTGTGAAACCTCGTGACAAACAACTCATTTACTATTATCTTATTCTCCAGGAGTATGCCTTATCAGGAAAATTTTAAACAGCATAGCAACAATGTTCTTGCTATTATCAAAAGATCATCATGCATGACAATGTTCTTGGTTTTATCTTTTGTGTTGTGTTCAGATTTATTCTTAAGGGTATAAATTTACACGTGAGCTACTGTAGGTGCAAATTAAAATTTCCAAATAGTGGTAGAATGCTTGAGGGGGAAATACACTTTGATAATGAGGAATTCTCACAAGAGATGTTTGAAATCTGGCAAGAGTTTATTCAAATCAGAATTATACAACTGTGCTGGGGGGTTGAGAACCTTTTATGTCCTCTTGATGTTTCGGTCTAAACAGATGTGATATCATCGGGATCACCATAAAAGTGTGTGTGTGTATTTGTGTTTGTGTGTGTGTATGCATGCACGCTTGTTCATATGTGTGTATGTGTGTATTTCTGTGTGTGCATGCATGCATGCATGTTCATGTGTATGTATATGTGTGTGTGTGTGTGTGTGTGTGTGTGTGTCAGTGAAGGGAAGGCTCCTTACTGAGGAGTCTCTGGATAGTTGCCCTTTAACATTAAAAGCTGTCACCATCTTCAGTAAACTGCAAATGAAGATTATTTTATGGAGAAGGGCAAACAAAATGTGTTGCTTAGCTAACTTCATTGTTTAGGTCTTTCTGATAGTTTTCCATTATCTTAAAGAGGGCCTTTCACACCCTAACAATTAATAACCTATTTATTTCAATCCTAAACCTTTGGGTTTTCTTATATGCTGTATCCAATATTGCTTAATAAGATATTTAAGGTACACTATATAAATATTTAAGTTACATATCTTCAACCCATCTGTTTCTATAGTTTGATCATCTTAATCCAATATTTAGATTGAGCCCCCCAACTCAACCTGGCTAGCCACCCTAACTCACCCAAGATTCCACATGCGGATGCCTACCCTAACCTCTGCCTGACCTACATTACGCTACCCATCCCCATCCCAGCTCCTTAGTCCCCACACCCTGTCTACCTTCTCCAAAGTTCTTCCCCCTCTCCTAACCTAATGGTTACATTTGTATCCAACTGAGGTGTTAAAACCTTTTTGTGTACTTTTGTTTGTTATTGCTCTGACTAATGCGCTCCTGAGCTGCCTGTAATCCACATTATGAATGTATTGACAAATGCTCTTTTTGCTGTATGTATACAAATTTGTTTGTTTACAACACTTCACATGGAACCTGAATGTACTGACAAATGCTCGTTATGCTGCATGTATACAAATGTGTTTGTTTACAACACTTGACATGGGACCTTTGCAAATGAGCACTTAGCTCAAAGGTACTCTGATGTTCAAATAAAAAAATGTGACATCCAGTATGCTGCTCTGGAAGCAATTGCAATGTCACAAACACAAAGATAGTAAGTTAGGAACATAGGAAATGCTAGACACAAAAGGCCAAGGGCTCTGTGTGTCTGCTTTCTGCCATCCAGACAGCTGTGGTGTTCAATAACATGTGAAATTCCTGCAGACACTGTTAAATGGGAAGTGGCTCTAGTGCTAACTAATGTGTTTTAGTGTGTTACTCACAGCCTTACTGTTGGGCATTAGTGTTGTCTCTGGGTTTTGGCTTCCCTCATCAAATTTCTGCCTTCACTATGCACTCTAACCATCAGCATCTGGCATGTATGGTTTTAAGGAGAAAAAGCCTTAAAGCAAGCAACATAAAACCAGTGCTCCCAGCCCCCAAGCTCAACCTGACTGGCCACCCTAACCCACACTTTACATTGCTGGATTTTACATTCTTTGGGCAGGCATTTTGAACCACCCATGTCACAGTCTGACCACCTGGAACAACCAATGGATTATTGGGGAGGATAGATGGGCTGGTACTGTACCTCTCCTGAAGGGTAATGAGGGAGTATGATGATCCTGATACATGCCTGGGGTGAATGGCAGGGGTCTCTTCACATCACTGACGGGAAGTCTAATGCTGCCCTCAGTTCATCCCCAGAGGTGGATGGCAGGGGCAATTTCATCTTCTGAAGAGGAGATGACGGGAGTGGGTTACTGGTCCACTCCTATGTGAGTGGTCATGAGTCTTTTCACCCCTAGCTGTGGGTGACATTGGATTCCAGGTTAATGGTATGGATGGATGGCATATCACTGCAACTCCTGGAGAGGTATAGCAGTGTGCAACTAATCCAGCCCAGCTTGGGACCCGACTTGTTTTGTGGATTGGGACAATTACCCCTATGTGGTCACTAGGGGATATTCATCAATAGCATAGTAGTGTCTCTGGGCACTCATGTTTGGACAGTAGGAGAGGTAGTAGTTCCTTTGTGGCTTTGGGGATGGAAGCAATACCAATTCCTACCTCATCTGGAACGGCCATGCTCTTTGTGGGACTGAGGGTGGTTTGGCACACCTTATGTGGACTGCTGGAGGCACCAATCTATGTATCTTGAATGGTTAGGGGCAGCCATTTCATAGGAAGGGCAGAGTGTTACATCCTTCAGCATGGCTCAGTTGGTAGCACATCCGCCTCTTGACCAGAAAGACATGGGTTCTTGATCCACAGCGGGAGATGACTCATACCTAAAATGCTGGGACCCGAGTGCAGTATTAAGGGAGTGCTGTACTGCTGGGGTGTGCCATCCTTTGGATGAGATGTTAAACTGAGGTCCCTTCTACCCATCCTGGTGCTATCCTGGTGGGTGTCCAGGTGGAAGTAAAAGGACCTAGGGCATTCTTCACAAACAGTAGGGGACATTCCCGGTGTCCTGGCCAACATTCCCCTTCCCATAAAACCAGTTCATGCAATTGTCCAGCCTGTGTGTGAGTTTTATGTGCAATATGGCCACCACTACACATTCAGTCACTTCACTACCAGTCTAGCATTGCTTGTAAAGCACTTTGGGATACACTGTATATGAAAAGCGATATATAAATGCTTCTTCTTCTCCTCCTCCCTCCGCAGGGGGTAGGAACGTTTTTACTGTCCTCAGGCAGTGTAGTTAGCGTCAGTGTTCAAAATGTTACAGCTGTGTGGGCTAGGCAAGAGGAGCCTAGCCAGTAAATATGGAGGTTAAAGCAGGGAGTTCAGTTGTAGGGGCATCCCTGGGAACCAGGTGCTCTCATTTGCAGGAGGCCATGAAGCAAGAAATGTAAGGTGATCTGTGGATTCAGTGATCCACAATACTAGGTCAGCAGAGGTGGGAGATATAGAATATGACAAGAATGATAGCCTATTAAATCTGCAGAACCGATGGTAGGTTCCAATTTACTTTGATGGCTGCTGAAGCAGATGGTTTAGAACACTCTAGGGGATCCAGATGGAGCAGGATGTGGGATTCTAAATCAAGGAGGGATCCTCCAAGGCAAAAGATACTAGTAAGAGATGAGAAACAGAATGTGACAGCCCCTTCAGGTCAAAAACCCCTATGAGAAAGGGCAGAGAAAACAGTGAGATTGAGGTCCAGAAAGTGCTTGCACATGTGACTAAGGTGATGCTACAGCTGAAATGAACATGTATTGGACACACAGTACATGACCTCAGTAAAAATCAGTTGTGTACCAGACTCAAATCTCCAGCATCTGTGTTATCTGATGAACAGAGAGAGAGAGTGTTTAGTTTAGTTTCTTTGGTCCCCCCAGTACTAGACCAGGTGTTGCTGGAAAATAAGAATATATTTTGTTTGTCTGCCCCATGAGCCACACAGTTGCACTGCTACAGTAGGTGGGGATGGAGTCAAACATGGACATTGTCAAAACAGCCAGCAGAATGCAGGTGTGCATCAAAATGGGGGAAACCAGCAGAACAGGCTAAGTAATTCTGAGACTTCACAATCCCCATCTGGCATACTTTGTGCAGTATTGATTTCTTCAACACAAAACAGACATTGAGGCAGCCAAGAGGGGGGCAACCAAGAGCCACCAACATGATCAGTGGTATGGGTGACAAAACCTATGAGGAGGAGACTTTCTATACATACATTAATGAAAGGAGAAAGTCCAGAGGGGGTATTGCTAAAATCAAATGGGATAAGGGGGCATGTGAGGAGGAAGATCATGTAAAAGCATCTATCCTAAATAGATATTTCTGCTCAGTATTTACTGAAGAGAAGGTAGGGCAGGGCCCACAGCTCAGCACCATGGACACAGGGGGAAGGGAGGGAGGTGTGCACTAGTTCCTTCACAAAACAAAGGGTCCTACAAGAGCTCGATAAGCTCAGGGTAGACAAGGCAATGGGACCTGATGGCATACATCCCAGGGTACCAAAGGAGCTAAGGGTGGAACTAGCAGAGCCATTATTAGAACTGTTTAGTGAGTCTCTGAGCACAGAAGAGGTCCCAGAAGACTGGAGAAGGTCTCATGTGATCACGCTCCACAAGAGTGGTAGCAGGGAGGAAGCAGGGAACTACAAACCAGTAAGTCTTACCTCAGTAGTGGGCAAGATTATGGAGGCACTCCTTAAGGAAAGGATAGTGCAACACCTGGAATCCACAGAAGCACAGGATCCAAGACAGCATGGGTTTACAACAGGAAGGTCCTGTCAAACTAATCTCATAGATTTCTTTGACTGGGTAACCAGAGTGGTGGACCAAAGGGGCGCAGTTAATGTTACCAACCTTGACTTCAGCAAAGCTTTTGATACTGTTCCACATAGAAGATTGAGTAATAAGGTGGGTAGGCTCGGGGCAGGTCAGAAGTTGGTCAACTGGGTGGCAAACTGGTTGACGGGCAGAAAACACAGAGTGGTGGGCAATGGTATACAGTCAGAAGAGATGCAAGTCACAAGTGGGGTACCTCAGGGATCTGTCCTGGGGCCACTCCTCTTCAATATCTTCATCTGTGACATTGCAGATGGACTAGTGGGTAAGGTTTGTCTGTTTGCAGATGACACCAAGATCTGCAACAGAGTAGATGATCCAGATGGGGTGGATAGAATGAGAAGAGGTCTGGATAAACTGGCAAAATGGTTGGAAGAGTGGCAACTGGGGTTTAATGCAAAGAAGTGCAAGATCATACACATAGGGAAGAGAAACCCTGAAGCCACCTATAGGCTGGGAGGGGAGTTGCTGGCAGTCACAAAGGAAGAAAGAGACTTGGGCATCATCATAATCACAGATGACCTGAAATTATCCAAGCAGACCACTAAAGCACTAGGTAAGGCTAGGGGGATGTTGGGGTGTATTAGTAGGGATATCACAAGTTGTAAGAGGGAGGTAATAATCCCTCTTTACAAGACACTGGTTAGGCCCCATCTGAAGTACTGCATGCGGTACTGGTAGCCACACCTTCACAAGGATGTTAACCAAATTGAGGCAGTCCAAAGAAAGGCAACCAAAATGGTGCAGGGACTGCATCAGAAAACATATTAGTAACAGATTAATGGAGCTCAATATGTATACCCTAGAGCAAAGGAGGGAGAGAGGTGATATAATCAAAACATTCAAACACCTTAAGGGCATTAAGAAGGTGAAAGAGTCTAACATGTTTCAATATAAGAAAAGTAGCAGGACAAGAGGACACAACATGAGATTAGAGGGGAGGCCAATTAAGGGGTAATGTGAGGATTTTCTTTTTCACAGAAAGGGTGGTGGATGCATGGAATAGCCTACCTCAGGAAGTGGTGGATATGAATACAGTGCAGGTCTTCAAACAGGCATGGGATAGGCATAAGGGAGCAAAACAGACGAGTATGAATAAATAGGCCATTGACAGATCAAAGGCCGATGGCACATTCATAAGGCAGAAAAAGAAATGGGCAGACTGGATGGGTCTTGCAGTCTTTATCTGCCGTCAACTTCTATGTTTCTATGAGTTGTAGGCCCTTAACATGTTCACTCTGCAGAAAAGAAGGTTGAGAGGGACATGCTCTCCATCTTTTTGCTACTTAAGAGTACTGACGAGACTGAACAGTCGGCAAAGTATATTGATGTAGCATTTGCATGATTTCATGTCTTTCAACGACTATATCCATATGAACTGTAATACAGTATATTGAGATACAGTATAGGGTGCTTGTCGGTTTGTGAATCAGGTGGTAGCTGGCCATGGTGTGGTGAGGAGCATTGCACTGGTCCCCATTGGCTCATCCTCATATCAACCAGCACACCTAAGGAGGGAATGTGGGTAAGATGGGGTGCTATTAGGCCTTGGGGAAAGGAGTTACTAGTTGTTTTTATCTAAGGGCAGCTGGTGTGGAGGAGGGTGAGAGGGGGATGCTACATAGGCTGGAGGGAGGGGACTGTTGTTTTCAATAAAAATATGCAGTGTAAAACTTTGCTAGCATAGCGGTGCTTCCCAAAGTTTTTGTAATGTCAAGTGCTCCCTTTGCATCACAAAACTAGGCAAAACACTTTAAGTGTGAAACTTTCAAACATTGTTTGATGAAGTAAAGTTTTCCCACTATCCACAGCACTACCTTCAATCTATTGAGTATCTTCTACCCTCCTCATCCAGCCCCATAGGCCTGATAATAAAGGGAAATAAAAACTTCCCTCCAACCCACTTAACACCCCAACTCTGCCCTCCCTTGGATGCACTGACTTAAAAAAAGATTACAGAGCCTGAAATTGTCACCAGCATCGCCCTCCTTTTACCATGTTGTCTTGCTGACATCTGAATGAATGAGTGCAACTGAGCTCAATCCAAACACTAGGAATGCACTCTTGCACTAATTCATTCAGACAACAGCTGAATGGTCTGATAAGGGGAAGTGTGCACTGGTCACCATCTCCTGCAATATTCCTTTTTTTTCCTAAGACAGCACACTAAAGTGGGGGGGAGGGTGAGACTGCTGAGACTATGGTGGAAGGATTTCTTTTTTATTATTAGGCCTGTGGGGGGAGTAGGGGGGAGAGAGATGGGGTGCTCTGTGGTTTGTGTTAAGAGGAGTTCTGTCCAACTTTATTATTGGTACTAGGGAGAGCAGGGTGCAAGTCTGATGTTAAGTGGAATGTGAGGAAGAGAGGATTTCAAATTTTTATTGGGACTGCTGGGGGAGGAGATTGTTCTACATCTGTGTGGGAAAGGGTTTTTAGGTCATTTATTCAAGTTGTATCAGACTTCCCCAGCGAAGTGCTGGCCTCCACCAGTTGGTCCTATGTCAAGGATTAACATTATTGAGTTTTTGCCATGAACTTTGCAATGAAAACAAAGGAAAGTGATACTATAGGCAGGGAAAAATGGGCAGATTAGGTCAGCAAAGTGGTCCTTATCTGCTGGCAAATTCTATGTTCCTATGTTTCAAAGCATAGAGGTGACACATCACCCATCACTATTTCAGCCATGGAGGTTTTGTTTGACATCATGCTCTCTGTGTTAATTACAGAAGAGCTGCATGTCTGCCCTAAACTATGGCATTATTCCCAGGCTTGTATAGCACATCAGCTTTGGTACTGGAATTTCCTAAGCTGCTGTCTGCAACATATGCAAACCAGGTGCCATCTGAGGACATTTGGTCAAGGCTGTTGTGGGAGCCAACTGGTAGTTTAAATGGCCACTCAGAAAAACAAAGATTACATTATAATTACACAAGCATAAAAGCAGTAACATTGTAGGACATTACTGTGAGCTCTGATAAATTGAAATGGTTGTCCCCAGCAAACTGTCGTATCTTTGCCTTGAGTTCCTTTATTGATCACATTGTCAGAACTGCCAACCCTCCTGTCGTGGCACAGCAATTAAGCACTATTAACTCAACTTACCCTCTCAAGTCTAGTGATTTGTCTCTGTTCTCTGTTCTAAAGACCCACACAGCCATGGGGGACCAGGCTTTTGCTGTCTGTGCACCCAGATGATGGAATTCCCACCCAATACTTGTTTGTAATGCCACTTCCCATTACATCTTTAGAAGGTCAGCGCAGGATTACCTGAAATCTGATCTGGCTTCTAATTACACTTAATCCTGGTATCCCCTCCGTCCAGTGATTGGTGGGCTCTAGTGCGTGGCCTGATCTGCCCAGGACCATGATTATGTACATCTGTGTCATATGTATATACTGTTTAAATGCTGTGATCCTTAACTTTTTGTTACTTCACCCATATGTTGTTGTCTTTTCACTGTTAAACTTGTTTGCCTGTACATCTTGTAACTTCCCAGTCATACCAGAAAAAGAGCGTTTATTTGTCTAGTGTGCTCACCTGCTCAATAAAAGCTAAATAAAACAAATTAATTTCTTAAGAAAAAACAGTTGCAAGCCGTCACTAAAGTAGGGATTGAGATTTTGGGTGGAACTCATATTTAGGTATTGATAAATCTAAACATTTGCTGACCGGGATAGGCACACAGAGGTGGAGCTTGTTTCCAGGTGTGACCTGGGAGTGGGGATGCAGCAGGAAATGATAAAGCAATAACAAACACAGTGACAACAATAGGTGCATGTTTATGAACAATAAAGACAAGGTACAGTACAAGTAATTAATTACAGAAGGAGAAAAGAAAACAATAAACAGGGTTTTAAATAATTGATTAGCAGTTTTTTTCTTGGGACTATGCTAACTGTACAGAAAGTATTTATATAGATTTTCTAGAAGTGCTGTGTTTGTTAAACACAGTGAGGCAAGAGTTATGGATTTTCACAAAGATTTAGCACTTTTATTAGCAAAACGCTAATCAATTTTTAGAGTTAAATAAATCCCTGATACAGACAGTGTGCAAAGTGCATAGCTTAACAGGGTTGCATGGATGACAGTTAGGCGAGTGTGCAGATTAAGTATGGCAAGATATTTGTAACAGAATCATGGCTGCATAAAATGTCAAATTACAGAGCACACTAAGAGTTAAGCTATACGCTAGGGTAAGTGGAAAAATGGGTAATAAGGAAGGGGTGAAATGTGGGTCTTGTAATGCTGGAAGCAAAGGAAGATGGCTAGGTGCAGGTGCATGAATTTTGAGAAGTGTGCTAGTTAGAGTGGTTTGAGACACTGCAAAAAGCATGAAAGACAGATGGGGAGAGGGAGATTGTTCCACAGTGTTGGAAGACAGATACAGAAATCAGACTGATCTGCTACAGATTGACAGCAAGGAATAAGAAAGGAACATGCAGCAGATAATCAGAGGGAGTAGTAGGACAGGATGCTCCAGGTAAGGAGAGAGGAGAAGAAAGTAGGTATAGTGCAAGCCAGTATTTACCCAGGAAAGAGTAACAGCGTGAGAGATAGGGAGTGGAGAGAGAGAGATTCGCATAGAGAGAGCGTGGATGGATGAAAAATGGAGCAATATGGGTGAGACAAGAGAAGGAATGAAAAAGAGGGGCCAGCACTGGCAAGATCAGCTTGTGGATGATCTTGCGGTGGACCAGAAGAGGAAGGAAGGATTTGTTTCAGTACAACACACCACCCTTAGCATGGAGTTTCTTGTGCATGGTGACAATTTGGGTAGAAAAGCTTCGATTCTGCTCCAGTCTCACCCCAGCCACATGAGGTGAGATACCTCTTTGAATATGTTGCAGTTCAAAGTCTTGAAGACAGGGGCATGGTTGAACCAAGCTTATTCTAGTGCCCCAAAGTCAGGAATACAGATGCTTTGGCACATAAGGGAAGCTGGTTTGAGTTGAACCAGCACAGGATGTCTGTAAAGTTGCACTGGAGTGAAAACTTCAGCTCAGGAATTGAAGCCCCAAAAGGAAATAGAATTGGGCAATCAGCATACATGTCCATGCATGAGGAAACACAGGTAGAGGGAAGGTTATAAAGGAAGGTGGAAAAAAGGACTGGGCAAAGGATGGAGCCCTGGGGAAAACATACTTACTGGGCAGAGGTGGTGGATAGGGCGTTAGCAACCTGGACTTACAAGGTGCCAGTCTGAGAGGTAGGAGTGGAACTACCCAACCTCCAATTCAGATAGGCCCATAGCAACTAACTTTGCCAAGAAAAGAGGTTGTGCCACACTATTAAAGGCCTTTACTAGGTCTATGAAGATGGCCATGGTTAACAGGCCCTCATCCATGCAGGCAGGTGAGCTTATTTGAGGGATGAGGGGGTTGCAGTGTGCCATGGGGCTCCTAAGGGAGACAGGAAGATGGGGGCAGAGGAAAAATGGAAGAAAGTACTGATAAAAAATAGTGTTTGTGGAATCCAGACTGAAAAGGGGAATGGACAGAAGAGGAGTCAAGACAGGTGGATAGCTGGGAGAGAACAATTTTTTCCTGCACCTTAGCCAGGGAAGAAAGAAGGGAGATGGGACAATTTATTTATTTTGTTTATTTAGTTTTTGTTAACTGGGTAAGTGCACTAGACACATTCTACCTATTTCAGGCATGACCCAGGGGAGGGGGACACAGAAGAATACCAACTGACCTTGAACTAGATTAAGCTGTTGGTGATATTTTTAGTGAATGGGGGGGAATTTGGCCAGGGCACCGGGGAAAGTCCTTTGCTCTTTTTGAGAAGTGCCATAGGATCTTTAACATCCACCTGAACTACCACCAGAACAGGCAGATGGGACCTCAGTTTAACATCTCATCTGAAAGATGGAATAATTATCTGGGGATGGAACGTGACCCCCTTCATAGAGGGGGAGGAATCTGGCTTGCTTAAAGTGCTGGGGGATGGACCCAGAGTAGAAAAAAGACTAAAAAGAGAGGCAAGAGCAGCAGCACTGGTCGGTACAGAGACATAAAGGAAAAGGGCATTTGGAGGGGTAGACATGGCAGGCAGGAGAGAGAGAAAAAAGGGGGGGGAGGAGGATTTGTGGAAGGCATAAATTAAAACCTACATATTTATGTATAGTACAGTACAGCCTGAAGCAGAAGATGTATGAGTACAAAGCATTGACTAAATGGCAAATGATGCAATAAATATTGATATCAATTGCTGATGCTGATATGTGTAAGATAATGAGTGGTGGCCATGTGATTCAAGGACTGCCCTCAACACAATGCACATTAGTGTTGCACATGAATTCCACGCTATGTATGCTTTCTGCACTAATGATTTTCAGATGCCACTGATTCTATTAAAAACACATTTATAATCAGTCCTCGTGCATGCTACAGTATACAGGAGCAGCTGGTTAAGAAACCTGCACACACAGAAACAAGCCACAGCCTGCATGCAATGGAGAAACATGATGTATCTCTATGTGTAGTCAGGGCAATAAATGAACATGTTATTTTGTATGACGTATGCCCCCTCTTCACCGTTTTTCCTCCAATAAGGCATGCACACTAATTATAGCAACAGGGCATAAAACTGGTGTGACTGGCAAATAATTTTCATCACACAAAATATTGACGAGTGGTATTTTCTTGCGAGAAATGTTTTCAGTTTACCTGCAAGTAAGGGTTTCCATTGTGACTCAGTCATGAATCACTGAACAACTGTCATTAAATTCATTCTGGTCAGGTATTTCTCAGAGCTTCAGCAAATAAGCTGACTCTGAAGTAAGCCTCTAAAAAACTGGCTAATGGAGAGCATCTCTCTCTGCTGATTTCCTTTAGAGCATTTATTTTATGTCCATCTCCCCCAGTACATGGAAATTCTAGGCATGTTCCATAGACCGTCCTTCTCTAAAACTCTACTCTTGTGTGCTGTTCTTCAAGAGCCCTTCGATGTGACTAGACTGGTAAATGGGAGCTGCAATCAATTTCTGCCTGATACTGGGGGAAAATAGTTACTTATCAGCTGCTATTAATCTACAGCACAAGCACCATCTTGGGTAATATCCGCTAGCTATTCTCAGATTTAGAGATGTAACTGTAACATTATATTAAAATTTATTGCATTTAAATCAGTATGTCAGCCCACTTACTAGCAAAGCTTTACAGTGCTGGAGGGAAATAAAGACTGAAAATGCCCTTATTGAATAGAAGTCTTTAGCCCTGGTGTGCAAAGTCATTTCTAAGGAAGCTCTAAAACTCATTTGGATGTTTCGGAACCAGGTAGATGTTTATTTTATTTTAATTGCCTACATTACCAGTGCTTCCAGGGATATGACTACTGGGTAAGGCAGATATCAACCTGAAGCCAGTTGCTATCAAATTCTGTAATACATGTTTGCAACATCACAAACATGTATTGCAGACCAAACTGCTGTCCAACACTTACTAAAATGCCACTATTCTCAAACCAGTAATTTAAAAAAAAGTAACAGACATCAGCATTTTTCTTGATTTTCTGACACCCCCTTGGTATGTGGTACTTATAAACCAACCAAGCTTTGCTCTAGTGGTCTATGTAGTATCACATACCTCGGAGGTGTAAAAAAAAAAAAAAAATCTAGCAACGCACTGACATCCATACTTTATTCTATAAATTTTATTTATCTTACATCCCTCACACACAGATCTGCAGTGGTCACTTTCATCAAGCCACTAGACATGTTAATGAACCTTCTTTATTAGACAGTACTGCATTACAATGAATGGCAGGAGGGGGACATATAGGAGGGACATCATTTTTACAATTCAGAAACAAACTGTCGAGCTAAATAGATCCTATTCAGTTTCGTAGTTCTGATTAGAAATACTGGGCTCATGATAAATGATGAATGAGAAAAGGCTGTTTCAGAATGCAGGAAAAGCTGGTGCCATATTGACACCATATTATATTGAACATGTGGCCACGATATGGCTTTTTGCTTGTTTATGCTACATCTTTGGGGATACTATTCATGGAAGAAACATGTAAAAGACAAATAATGAGATGGTGTCAGATTCTGTATATAATAAAAATGCAAGCATCAGTTTTGCCTAAGGTTATGTACTGTCTAGGGCATAATTTTTTGCACCCCTTTCATGTGTGCAGTACAGATTTGTTCCTTCAGTTTTTGCTTCTAAATATGAGCTCTGGTTTTCTTGCATGACTCAGATAAGGATGGCTGACAAGGCTGTAGGGAAACAACCGTTTATACATCATGACTGGTATCACTGACATTACACAAATCATCACCTCATCTACACATAATCCCCCACAGTGCTATAATTGACAAGGTCCCTAAACCTGCAAGTACTGCCTGTATTCTTTTTTTATTATAGGGAGACAAAATCTGCATTTCCTTTACTACATGAAACCATGACAATATCTGTGGATGGAATTAAATAATTCAATTATAAAAACAGGTAAAGTGCCCTGACCTAGAATTACCAGGATACATTAAATTGATCTGGGAGCTTTGTGGCTAAAATCAACAGCCCAAGATGTGGCTAGCTTCTGCCCAGTCAGGTACACCAATTTCAGGTAATCGCTACTTATATAGTGTAATAGTTCTGCACTTTACAGTTAAAAACATATATTTGTTTCTATTATTGCTACCTCCTCCCTGACTTTTAAAGACAGATTGTCCCATTTAGATTCAAATCATGTCATCCCTCCTGTTGTTCCTAATTGCCAGTGGCCATATTTTAGGAGCAAACTAGGGTTGAAGGAACTGGGTGGTTAGGGCTGGGGAAGCATAGCTGCTGGAAGCAGGTCCAAGCATGGATAGATCTGGCAATGCATTCTGCAGCTGTAGTAACCCCCGTGGTTGGTTGGGGAGCTTGCTTCCTCTGCAGGGGTATGCTGTGTGTGTGTGTGTGTGTGTGTGTGTGTGTGTGTGTGTGGTCAATGCATTGTGCAGCTGTAGCAACTCCCGTGGTTGGTTGGGGAGCTTGCTTCCTCTGCAGGGGTATATGTGTGTGTGTGTGTGGTCAATGCATTGTGCAGCTGTAGCAACTCCCGTGGTTGGTTGGGGAGCTTGCTTCCTCTGCAGGGGTATGCTGTGTGTGTGTGTGTATGGTCAATACATTCTGTTTGCATTGTGCTAGAGTGCTGGGAGAGTCATGGGTTAAAAAATTGGGGGAACCCCCTATGCCTTCTTTCTTAGCTCCTTCCCAGGCTGCCCTTGATGCCCCAACTCCTTTGGGCCACACATGTCATCTCCTACCCATAAGACTCATCTCTCACTGCTGTCCTTACCTTCAGGCTTCCCAAGGTATCAATCTCCCAGGGTTGGGTAGTATGTGGGGGCATAGTGGGTCATAGTCTGGTGCACAATAGGAAGGAATATTCCCAGGTTCTTGCTTCCCCTTACCTAATTCTCTCACAATGTCCTGAGTGGCAAGTGTCAACATGTTTTCACTCACACCACCAAGCCAGCAACCACCAGGACAGCACCAGAAGCCGCTCTAGAGTGGCATGTGCTGGGTCCTTCCTTCCAACAGAAGAATGCATCCATACAGATGCTTTCTCACCATTTTTCCAGTCTCTACTCCAGTCATTCTAGGTGCAGAGTATGAACAGGAGGCACCAGCATACTGTCCAGGTGCCTCACTTCTTGGTACCATGGAGCAGGCCTTTCATATGCATTCTAATAATGTTTGACAGTACTCTAGGCAGGGCCTCGTGCTGAAGGAAAATTAACTGTGTGGGGGTTGTAAGGGCTGCTGATGGTGAACTGTAGAGAGGATAGCACTGGCAGAGAAAAAGCTGGATCCCCCAAAAAAGCATACTTATATGGGCTAGCAGAAAGCCATTGTTCCAGCTGTGTACATTCATTTTTACCCTCACATTTGTCAATCTGTGGCTTGAAGCTATTCTTATGAGGGCTCTCATGGCTTTATGTGGACCCAGAACTATTCTGAGTCTTTTTGTTTATACTTTGAAAACACTTTTTAGGGACACCACAAACAGGACAGGATAGCATAAGACAGGACAGAACAGGATAGGATAGGACAGGATGGGATGGGGTGGGATGGGATGGGATGGGATAGAACAGGACAGAATGGGACAGGATAGGACAGAACAGACAGAGAATAATGCATGGGTAACTATGCACAACCAGTATGTTCTGCAACAGAGGAGGTTCTGATTCTGTCTGATGTTGAGAGTGAAACTCGAGAGGTCCATGGGAATTAAAACCCCAAGGTGGCAGAACACACTGGTTATGCATAAAGCTGCTCATCCTGTATTTTCTATAGTGTATTGTATTATGTAAAATGTGTACATTGCATTTTTTTTTTTCACAGTGAGACTGACTTGTGCAGTCTCTAGAGGTTCTAGACTGCCGTTCTGCCAATTAAGGGCACAATCACATTCCATGACCTCTGAATTTTGATACAACATCATTTTGAAAAGGATGGATTTCTATATAGAACAATGCTCTACTATAGAATAGAATAGAATAGAATAGAATAAGATAAGATAGGATAGGATAGGACAGGACAGGACAGGACAGGACAAAACAGAACAGAATAGACATATCAAACTGTAAGAGACATTGGGTTGCAATCCCTGAGTCAAAACTGTTTTCTTGCAATAAAATGAGGAGGGGAAATTTATTTATTTGCATACGCCATTTTCTTCCATTTTTCTCTAAATATCAACGTGTGTATATTATGCCTACTGTTTGCAAATATATGCAGTAAGTAGCTTAGACTGGGACAGGGGAAGCTGCAGTTTGTTACTTATGAGTTAATGACTGTACTTGGGCAGCAGCATGCAGATAACTTCAATGGAAAAAGCTGGCTCAGGGTTTTTCCATTCTGGATATGATACAAAGAAAATGGTTAGGTTTGGGGGCAGTCATTCACTTCACCAACTTGGAGAAAAGACATCACTCAGGGGAATGTAGATGTGGACATTCGCTGCAGCTATACGTTAATTCAGATCCATACCCAGCTTATGATGCTGGCATCCAAGTCTGTTATTATCACTGGCAGTGAAACAGCGAACAAGCAAACTAATCATGGCTGAAAGATATCATTATGACTCCCACACACTAGTAGTAGTACACTTGCCTTGGGCTTCTGTATTACATTAAACCAACTGCTGCTATCAACCGCAGTTTCCATCATGTGAAGCTCATGACTTCCCTTCCTCAGTGTTTGAAATCTATCATGCACAACTACACATACACACACACACACACACACACACACACACACACACACACACACACACACACACACCACAAACACCACATACAAAAAAACAACACACACACACACACACACACACACACACCATAGACAAGACCCGGAAAACAAAAAAGAGCTGTTATGGTGTTGTACTGTATGCCTGATACTATGGTTTCTATTAAAACCTACTGCTGTTTACTGCAGAATTCCTATGGAGATGATACAAACACACTGAATGGGTTATCTTGCTTCATTTGTATTGTCTGTCTTAATCTGCAAAGGACTCCGAGCCCCAAGAAAGGGGCATTATAACATAATAAAACCGCCTTGCTTTCTCTGCATGAACCTTTTTTATACTGCCAATGTTTCAATGGACTTTCTCTGAAAATAACCAAATCATGCAGTAAGCGCATGTGAGAGAGAGAGAGAGAGATCACAGAGCCACTGTGTCGGCAACAAGCACATCCCTGGGAATAAAGACCTGCCTTTTCTACCCTCCTGATTTTCATTTTAGCATGATGGTCGAACCCCCAGAGAGGACACGAAGCTTTCAAAACCTTGAAGTGTCATGTGGCAAAGTTAACACCTCCCCAGACATCATCTTAGCATATTATTTCTGATGCTATGTGATGGAACTGTATTCTGATTATTTGTTTTATTATGAAGGACACTCCAATGGTAACCCAGTCAAAATAATACAGAGTATTAAAGTTCTCTCTTATGACAGCCAAATAAGCTATTCAGGCAACATTTACACAAACAGTGCATTGGTAGTCCACTACTGTGGTTTTCTTTAGTAGATGAAACTACTGTATGGTTTCAACATCCTCTAAAAAATACACATTCAGTATGCTGGATTGGAAAATGTCACTGTAACTGCATAGCATAGAATGAGGTTCCAGTTTAGAAACTTGCCTCTTCCACACATGCTGTATCTGAAACTTTCAGAAACACACTGTGTTAATGAAGAAAGTTTACTTCAATAAAGAATGATTACAGTTTCTAATGTCTTCCACAGTTCAGTTAACATGTGGGGTCTGAATAACTGGAAATACTGTAAGCCAAGCACCAATCTGCTATGAAAAAAGAAAGCTTTGCCTCAAAATGGTATAAAACTACATTTTAACATTTTTTTTAAATAATGTTTGCTCATATAGCTACCTCCGGCAAACAGGGGTTTATGTAATAGTAACACAGATTCTTCCTATACTTGCCCCATGAACTGTTTCTTTTCCCCCTTTTTGCCTGCTTCCCTTTCAGTTTTATGAAAACCTTCTCAGAATTTTTCAAACAAGAAAGCAAGACATGAGAAAGAGGTAACTATATTACTTACAACACTTGATAAAATGATAGTGGGACATTTTTTCAGCTCAGCGTTCATAATCCTTCCACAGGTTCCAGCATTGTCTTGTGCCACAACTGTCGTACTGAGGAAATACATTATTCAGAGCCCTGCCTCAGGTATCCAGTTTACCTCCACGTGCATTATTTAAACACAATTGGATTCCAGTCTCTCATAGAAGCCCTTAGCCTGCTTCTGCACTGGCTGCTGGAGTTTGAGATAAACCTCAGCATGTCCTGGACCATGACTGCTACACGTGCTATCGTAGCAGCCTTGATTGACACTCTTCCTAATCCCACATCCCCAGGAAACAGAGAGATTTAATTGGTGTGCAGCCACACTCTTCCAGCACTGAGGTGTGCTACTGCACTGCGGCTCTTGCAGTTCTGACAGTTTAGGAGCTTTCTGATAGCTTCTAAATGGCAACAAACTCGGCTTGATGAGCAAGCATGAATCATGCAGCAGAACTAGGAATCTTGCATATTACTGATGTGTGTTTTCTATGGGCCACATGTGAGCACATTCTTAGCTAGCGTTTGGTTGGATTATTTTTAGAAACCACCAGTTGCTGTGTGAATAGTAAATTGATACCAGATACCATTAATAGCCTCCCCATCATAAAAAAGCATTTAGCTATACCGTGTAGCACAGCTATTCAGGTGCTGACGTGCTCTGCCATTGTTCTGTAACATCTATGCAATGTTACAGTCCAAGCTTTGTATCTGAAGTGCAGACTTGCATTTCTCCAATGGAGATTTCTAAATCTCTTCTCCGCCCTGCTGCAAAAATGATATAGTAAACTGCATCAGAATTTAGGAGCTGGAGCCTTCTGATTGAACAGGATTTGGTGTGAGAGTTTCTTTCCTGAAGATCTGTTCCCCTGACAAGATTACAGCAATCCACAAAAATGATGAGAGATCCAGCTATGGGGTATTGATTAATGTTTTTATGATAAGCAAGGGCTCTGAATAAATAAAGGATTAATTAACTAGTCCAGGTGCATGGTTAAGGTTTCTCAAGCACAAGCAAGAAGGACAGCATTGTACTGCAAACAGCTGAACATTATTATTAACTCACTAGTCTGATCTTGCCCCTGTAGCATGGATAACAAAATCGTGTGACTTTTTCCCTTCCAACCAGCACTATATCCCTTTCCAGCACTCCAGTTTCAAAAATAGTTACATGACACATTTGGTCTGTATACACTGAAACTCTGGTAAGATCACATCAGTGGGGAGAGGCACATTTTGATTCTCTCCAGTATGCTATCTTATCCAGTATGGTTCTTGTACATACATGCGAACATACAAAATTGCCAACAGATAAAGGCCTTTTATGGTCTATCAAGCCTGCTCGATTGTTCAGCTAGCAGCTGCCCCACCCTCCCTCCCTCCATCCAGTAACATTCCCCCATACCCTGTCCCATCCTCTTTTGAAGCAGCCCACTGTTCTGCAGGATACCACTTCCTTTGGCAATGCATTTCACCCAGACACCACCCTCTCCATAAAAAAGTTTCTCATCATTTCCCTATTGAACCTTCACCCTTCCAGTCTCAGATCATGCTCGCGAGTGTCCCTCCCCCTTCATAATTTAAAAAGCCCTTCCATGCCTGTATTTATTCCCTTCGTGTATTTGAAGGTTTCAATCATGATCCCCATCCCTCCTTTCCTCCAGGGAGTACATGTTCAACTCCCTCAGCCTGCTCTCGTAGGATAAGTCTCCTAGACCCTGGATCATTTTTGTTGTCCTGCACTGAGCCGCCTCCAGTAACCTAATGTCCTACAGTAATAGTAATACACTGAATCCACCACAAATCACGTAATCCAGATAAAGACAATTATAGTCTTATGTAATATGTCATCATATACAGTTCAGCAGCAACATTTATCAAAATGTAGGGTTTTTGAAATCTGTGATATTGTGCAGTATGTGATCCATCGAACATGATGTGAGTCTGTCATGGGCTCACAATACTGAGTGTCAGGATCCCGAGACTGATATCCCGAAACTTGGAATCCCGACACTTGGCACTTGTCCATGGCAGAGGTTTCCGGGGACTTTGCCCCCCCCCACACCCCCCAATGTGGGGGACTTTGCCACCAGCATCTCCCTTATTTAATATAACAAACTCCGTTGTGGGCAAATACCAAGTGTTGGAATTCTGAGTTTCAGGTTATCAGTCTCAGGATTCTGACACTCGGTATTGTGCATTTCAGTATTTTGTAGTGATACCCTTATAAATACCTCTGGAGTTTAAAAAAATCAGATCTGCTTTATTATGATGCCAACTAGTGATCGCAATTTGATTTCGGTACCTCTGTTCAGGTTTGGAGGGCCTTCACATTTATAACTATTAAGATTCCGATCCAATTATTCCTTTTTTTGCCAAAGAACATTTTGGCTCCCAGTTGCCATCATGCCTGCTTTGGGTGCACTTGTTACCTACTGTCTCATCCACCACTCCTCCTACCATTGTATGAGCAGGGATCCTCATGGGTGGGATCTGAGGGAACCTGGTGCTATCATATATGGTGATCAGTGACATACTGTTTATATTTTGTATATTTTCACCCTTGTCCCCATTCCCTGATGCTCAGTGCAGGGCGTGCGTCCCATGCATGCCCCTCAAATGCATGTAGCGATACCCTGAGAGAAAGACCAGCTCACTCAGCCCACCACAGGGGTTGCTATTGCACCTGAACCTGGAACATCTCCCACCCCTGGCTGGGAGTGCTGCCACCCGGCAGTGATACCGCAGTCACTCTGGCCACCCAACCTGGCTCCCCGACTCTGCTCCCGAACCCAGGTCAACAGCATGGAAGGATGTGATGCTTCTGCTGGGCCATGGGGTGGTCCCTGATCCAAATAATTCTATGTGGGTACTCTGTGGGACACGTGCAGGTATATAATTTTATTTCACTGTTCAAAAGCCTGTATTTTTGTAGCGCTTGAGATTATTCTTGGGTTTGACCTTGAAATCCCAAAGGATACTATTTCCCTAAGTTCTAGGGGGAGCTCATTCTAAGATCTAGCAGCAGTAATTTTAAAAGCACAATCTCCCATTCCTATTTTCATGAAGGATATTTGTAGAAGAACTTCTTGCTTTGTGACCGGGAGTTGAAGTTACTTTGATATGGGTGAAATAGATCATGGGGGCTTCTTACTGTGTAGTTGCCAATGGACATATTCAGAAAAACAAATTTACTTTTACATTCTGGAGAGAGTCATGCTAATTTACTATAGACAGTGCATGATGCATTCTAAAGGAGACAGTGAGTGCAAATTTCAGAATTCTGTTGTAAAGGGTCCATTTTCTGTTGTATTCAGATGCTGATCATATACATTTGATCTGTAATATAAGATTGGCAGGAGGTGTTGCATAGCAATAGTACATTTAGTTTCACCTGTTAGGCAGTCCTGTACCTAGTACAAGGAGTCAATTTTGTGATACAGAGATCTGGGTCAAGGATTCAGGATGGGTGCTAAAGGTCATCTCAGAGTCTAGGTGAACTCTAAGGCATTTAAAGGGGTCTATTGGGTCTACACTGGTACCATCTCAGAAAGTTACATGAAACACTTGACTGTTTTGGTTCAGGTTATCATTAGATTTGAATACCATGGATTTGATCTTAGCCTTATTTGACTCATTCAGTTTGCAGTAGCCATTCTGAATAAGGTTGATCATAGAACATTTCGACTCATATACAGTGGAGCAAGCCAGGATGCAACACAATAACTTGAAGTAAATGACATGTCATAAAATACAGCATGACAAGAGCTTAACTGGCACTGAGCTACACTGGGCCCTGCAGCGCACTGCAGTGTTTTGCAGTAATACTGCAAAGTATCGCACTGCATCCTGGTTGGTGCTGCTGTATGTTCGCTCCAGGAGGGAATGAGATTTGGTAATACCAATTGATTACCTATACTAGGTCTCACACTGTTCACACAAAGCAAGCCATCTTGAAAAACTCTCACTACTCAGTTGCTCTGGCTGTGAAAACATATACCAGCTAGCAGACCAACCTTGCCAATAACTGCACGCTGCCATAACCCACGCCCTTCATGTTTTGACACCACTACTGACATCTTCCTCTGAAGAGTGAGACCTGTTTAACACCTGCTTAATGTAAGAAATTGACATGTGGACTTGCTCACCTGCCTGGAATTTTGTGGGTGCGGTATGCTTTTTAACATTTATCTGCAAATAAACTTATGCATACAATTTAAAATGTATAACTATGCTTCAAAAAATTATTTTAAAAACTGCTCAAAACTGATTTCTAGTGCTGACCCAATTCCAAACTGTTGTTGCTGCCATACAACACTTTGTTTCCTTACTTTTGAGAGTGTAAGAGTTGGAGAGAGGGAGTGAGAGTTAAAAGGTTTGAATATCCATTTTTTTGAGTTTAGATGATTAAGATGACTTCTTCAGAGGGCAGTACTAAAAGTCTCCAGCTGCACAATTTGCACTAGAGGCAGCCCGCATTCTGATGGCAGATGTCTCTAAGTATGCCAACCAGCTGTTTGAAGACAAAAAGTACCATTCCTAGAAAGGGAAAAAATGTGGGAGGAGATTTACACTGCCATGAGCGGTGGTGTAGGGATAGTGGCCTGGACCGTGAAGCACGTCTAGGTGGGAGAACTCTCCTACATTATTTAACAGAGAAAGATGACAAAGGTGAAGGAACTCAAAGGTTTGCGGGGGATACTATAAGCTAGTGTAGGTCCCTACCCATTTTAACCGATGGTCCTCCTCATTCCCACCCTGACCATCACCCACAGGTCTATTAAGAGCAAGTTGTACATCCATTTGATTTTTTTTTATATTTTATGTTCTTTATGCCCCCACTCACTGCTTGGCCAGCCCCTTTCACCTCCACTCCCCCCCCAGCCCTGTCACCCTCCATCCCTGAGGCTTACCAACTACAACTGCAATGCCCTACAGTTTACATCCTGTGGCAGAGCCCCTCAGGCTTTGCTGTCTCATTAGGAGTTTAGCCCGGATGTCATGGCAGGTACCCCAAGGGGTGTTGCAGAGCTTGTGGGGGTATACTGCTTCAAAATTCCTTTGATGCTGCTGCCACAGGAGAAGATGCTTTGTCTTCAACTGTCTATGCTGTCCAGTGATACTGAGAAGTGACCAAGGTTTACCCAGACTCACTTAGGCCTGTCAAATTTGGCATATTGCAACCCTCTCATCATTTCTGTTGGTGACATGAAAACTGCATCCTGAAGATGATTGGGACGATGAGGATCACCACTTAGCTGTGGTCTTTACATGGGGGCACCAGATCCATACCTCTACCGTTACCATCTGCACCCTCATGAGCACCCTGCACATATTGTCATGCCCTCACCCACATCCACAACCTGAACTGCTCTTTGTCATTGTCCCCTGAAATGCACCAACATCAATGGACAAAATACATTATTTTGTTGCAGCAGTGAACACACATTAAAACTATTTCTCACTCTCATCAGTCTGCAGTAAATTAACTTTATAAATACCCACATACCCTCCTCATGAGCTTATCTATCATAACAGCTGTTACTGGACTGTATCTAAGCAGCCCAATCAGTCTCACACCCATGAACAAATGTAGCTGCTATTAAGTGCTACAAAATATTAATCACCAAGGCTGCAAAAACAATGAGAAAACAAACTGTAATAATGTCCTTTAATATACTTTGGGGTTTTTATTTGGATGATAGGTGTCCTATGGAGTGTGCACCCCAACACACACACACACACACACACACACTAACTACCTCAGCTACAGCCTGCTAGACCAGACTAAAAAGCAAAACATCTAACAATAATTAACTTTATGTATGTATTAATTAATTAATTACTTTGTTATTCATTCATACATTGGATTTTGGTAACTGGGTAAGCCCACACTGAGACAAAGTCCCTTTCTCAGAGGCCACCTGGTATTAATTACAATAATGCCAGCAGTAGAGAAAACATAGACAACTGCAGTATGCAGATATCAGCAGTAAAACAGTAGAGTAGGCACAGATACAGGTTGAAATCCAGTTGTTAGCAAAACAAAAACAATGGCATTACGGCTTGAAGTTGGTACATGAGTCAGTGTATGGTATAAAAGACATCACTGAGCATAACATGAAGGGTGGGGCCATAAAGAAAACATGGAGCAAGGAGAGATTCAACAGTTGCAGTTACTGTGACTTCACCCAATGAGGAAACCCATGAGACTGCCCTTAAAAGTGTCAGGATTACCACTGTTTTGGATTTCAACGTGGAGACTGTTTCAAAGGTTAGTGGCAGCATAGGTGACAGCCCATTGACCTGAACCAGATTTAGCCCTAGGGACTACAAGGAGTGTGGAGGCAGAGGAAGCGGTGGAATCTCCATTGAGGCTTTATCTCCAAAATGCCCTGTTGGTTAGGAGAAAATTTTGATTTGCACCAAAGTGGATGTCTATACATAAGATGTCATGCTCAGGGCTTTACAGGAGGAGAGGGGACCAGGAACTCTCACCATATACGTCATATCAAGGAGTAAGCAATCCTAAAGCAAACCAGTCAGTGCAGACAAATGAGGCAACCCAGAGAATTGCTACAGATTTCCCTTTTAGGGCCATGTCAAGGAAGGCTGCTGGGAAACTGTAATAACCCCTCATGTTACTAAATGGCATCGGGAACAATTCTAATTAAATAGAAATGCCTAATGATTTCTCTGGCACTTTAACAACAAGCATTTTTGAATGAATGAGCAAGATTAGAGCAGGATTTGGAATCAGTTTGCTTTAATAAAACTGCAGCAAGTCTAGAGATCCTTCTCTCTAGAATGCTTCACGAGTTCTGCAAGTCTGCAATGCCCCAAAAGCAGTCACACAGTGGGGACATTCTATTTGAAAGGCACCCATGTAGTGTCACTATTATCCACTAAATCATTTGCTGTGAAAGGATCTGATCCATGGAGTATCCAATGCTTCCTTAAGAAAAAAAATGCTTTGTGGAAAAATAATGGAATGGCATTCTGTGATTAACACTGCAGTCAATACGTTAAAAACAGGCAACTGTTTCCGGCCCAGTGGCACTGAGGGTTGAGGTGCTAGATGCCATAACTCGCACCACACCAGGCGACCTGTGTTCAGCAATGAGCACAGGCCACCAGGGGTCAGCAGGAGAGGAGGAGGATCGAGCATCCCAGGGACTGCTCTCTTTCTTCAGGAAGGGGGGCGATCAGTGTCAGTGCAGGCATGGCCCCTGGCGGAGGCTGGGGGTGGCACACCAACACTGCCTACATGGGGTCAGAGGTGGGGCAGATGCCAGATGACACATGTATGGGAGCAAGTGCATTTCTGACGCTGGCATCATTGCATGCTCCACTTCTGAGAGGTGTACACTGGAGAAAGAAAAGATGCTCCAGCTAGCTGATGGAGGGCACCTCACAGGTCCCGCCCTGACTAGCCATGGTGCTGGCCATTGGATCCGGTCTTCAGCTGGGTTTGGGGAGCCTCACTGGGGGGGGGGCCCTGGAGGTATCGGTCGGCACCGACTAGAGGACCTCAGGGGACAGGGCTGTGGACTCCCTCCTGAGCTAGGGCCATGAGCAAGGCGAGAAAAAGTACTAACAAAAAAAAAAAACCAGGCAACTGAACTGACTATCAATACATCTCGATGGACCAATAGGCAGGTGTGTAAGGGCCATAAGAAAGAAAGTGGGTGCATTTCTGATGAAATTCACCTACTTGCTTCTACGGAATGTATCTATTAGTCAGACGTCACATTCCATGGACAAAAATGTAATAGCAGAACGGCATAATGCTGTGCTGTGGTGGGATTCTGCCATTATGCTTCTGACAGAATTCTGTGGAATCAGAATTTTTCACAATGTACCTGAATTCTGTACTTCAGTTTTGAAATTAAACTGAGGTCCCATCTGCCAATCTCCAGTCACAGTCCAGGTGGAAGTAAAAGATTTGGGGGCACTTACTGATGAAGGGTATGGGTATTTTTATTAAAAAAACAGAACAAATACAAAACAGACAATAATAACATGTGACTAATACATTAGAAAAAATAATACCCCTGAACATTACACAATAGAAAGAACAAAAAGGGGGGAAAAATGACATATATGCCATTACCTGTATCCTCAGTCATGCTAGCCAGTGTATGCCATGCCATAAATTTGAAAATTGGGTCATTGTCACACAAACTGATTCTTTTTGGCAAATATTGTTTTTTTCATATTGCACTTTGGGGAGTACATCCTAGGATTGAAAGGTCTTTTTGCTGTAGAACCCATTGACATCTGCTTTGCTAAATTACCCATTTGAAGCATGCAAAAATAACATATCCAGTTCTTGAAATCCATGTATGCCATACAGAAGTTAAATTACCTAACACCAAGATGTCAAAAGTACAGTAAGAGTATTAATACAAGATTCATTCCAATGTGCTGCCACTAGGGGATAGAACTGCATAATAAAAGAACAGTCAAAAAACAGTGTTCTATTATTTCTAAGCATCCTGCACATTGTGGCCGAGGGCATGTCCTTTCTGTCAGTGATTTATACTTATGATTATTTTTAACATTTAACTTCTCATGGCTACATATCCACACAGTGTTCCACATTTTGTTCGGAATTCTAGATTTTATGGTGGCTTCTAAAATACATCAACTTGGGATTCTATTACTACCGAAAAACACAGGTTCTTCAAAAAAGAAACTACACATACTAGTAGAATAAAGTTGATTACTGTGAAAGGATGAAATCTGTCCTATAGTAAGTTTCCATTGTTTTAACCTAAAGAAAGCATTCCTTAATATATATTGAGGAGGATTATTTTTCAAAAACTGGAGGTCCCGTCTTCCCAACCAGGGAATCAGTGACACATACCATTCTGACAACAGGTCAGTCCAAGGCAACACTACCTGCTGCAGAAAATGTGTTAAATTAAATTTGAAAAATATACACCAAACCCCCAAAAAAAAAAAACAGTGGATTAATTATCACTTAACCACCATCCTTAATACTTCTGTAAGTATGACAGCATTTAACAGGGTTCAACCTGCTATTCCACAATAATCTAAAGAAAACACTATACAAATATATTTCTTCCCCATCTGGCATTACAAATCTAAAAGTAATATACAGAAAAGTAGGAATAATACAAGTTTTGATAAATAAATACTCTCCTTTTTTTCATCATTGTCCAAAAGGCCCATCTGGCAATAATTCTTTCTGCCATCTCTATTCTTGAAATCCAATTAAAAGTGGTCATATCCCCATACCCAAATGTAACACTTAGCACCTGAATGGTATCCCTGGTTTTGGAAATGTTCCACAAGTCAGGGCTATTCATGGCTTCCAGCCACAAATCTTTACTCTTTGCTTTATCGATAACAATGTCTGTGGCTTCCAAAAGATCTGAAAGCTGAGCCACTGCCCTATTCCTGATCTTTCACCAGCAACACTAGATCATCTGCATATCCTGTCATTTTTGCAAGTGGTCATTCTTGCTTAGTCATCATAGCAGAAATTTCTTGCAATGACTCAATGTACCTAAGAACGGGGTTGATGCTAAAGACACATAAATGAGGGCTCAGCAGACATCCCTGCTTTAGTCCTTTTTTTAATTCACTAGGACAAGCTGATCCCCTATTCACTAATGGCAGTATTTCCACCATTTGAATCATCTTGATAAAGGAGTTGGTAACTCATACTTGGCAAGCCGCTTCCATAGGTAGCTATGGATCACTGAGTCGAAAGTCTGTTGTTGGTCCAAAGATACAACATACCCATCTAGGTCACCTCTAACATCCTTTTCTACCACTTCCCTGATGGACAATAAATTGTTTTGTATGGATTTCCCTGGTACAGAATAAGCCTGCAGTGGGGCTATTAAGTGTTAAGCCACTGCCGCCAATCTTTTACACAAGATTTTGTTAAACATTTTTGTATCAGTATTCAGGAGACTTAGGGGTCTCCAGTTACTCATATCAAGTTTATCCCCTTTTTAAAAATAAAAAATACTACTCATTTATTCATGCTGGGACACAAGCAGCCTGTGTCTAAAAAGGAAATAAAAAGTACTATTAGTATCAGAGTAAAAGGGGGGTATCAACTTTTTATACAGTTCTCTGGATAAACCATCCAGCTCATATTTTGTATTGGTAGACAAGAATTGAACTGCCTTCTGTACCTCCAGGGGACTAATGCCTGCTACCAAAGCTTTCTTCTCCACTTCTGTCAGGCTCGGGATTTTGAAAGCATCTAGAAAGTCTCATTGAGACTCTTCTACAGAAGCACTAGTCCCAAACGTTTTTTTAATATGCGCTGCCACAATCTCCTGAATATCACTTTCATCCAGCTTTGCCTGACTGTAATCATCTGTTAAAGAAATCACTCTGTTTTGAAGTCTATCAGCACAATTGTCATATGGGTTAATGTGTAATTTTGAACCTTGAGTTTAACATATTTGTTCTATGAACAAAGATATATAGGATAGCGTATGGATCACTATACACAACAAGGCTATTCATAACCAAGTGGTTACTATGCCGACCGGATGACCTCGAGAGCAAAGCTCAAGAGGTATCTCAGTCAACATAGTAACCATAAGGTTGAGAAGAGCCGTGTTGTGTATAGTGATCCATACACTGTTTTATATAGTGCATGGTGTCCTCCAAAAACAAATAAAAATATAGCTTGGCACCTTAATGTTTGTTTTTTCCTCAACAGAAATCTCAGTGTTTACTGTCGAGAATTAGCCCTGCTTGCTCATGTACGCTGCATGGTTGTTAGGGACCTGGCGCATTTCGATTGGTTGACTTTTGGGTTTGGGCAGGGTTCTGAAGTAAAAAAAAAAAAATGTCGGCTGTTCCTCTCGCTTAGTGAAAGGACATTCATTCGGAGGACTGGGTGTTGACATTTTTTAAAAATCTGGTTGATCCTGCAGCACAGTAATAACAATCATATCAATCAAACAAAAAGTTTATTGTTCGACTTACAATAAGTCATGACAGTACACACATAAAACCATGTACAAAACAATTACTTTCCTTTTGATCTGTTACATACAAAATGTATCTAAATAAGATAAACATCCCTCCATGTCATGATACAGTACATCTATGTCCCTTACATTTAATTAACATATCACATTATTCAGTTCTATTCAAATAAAAATACATATTAATAGAGCTTCATCAATGCATACAAATTACATAAAAGTGGAGACGGAACAAGAATTCAAGAATTCACAACCAAAAGAGACCTTAATGATGCTTACAGTGCTAACTGTAGTCCTTGTGTAAGTGTAATTTTTTTGCTTTCTGTTATTTTAAGAAGGGAGACCACAGGGACCAATATGATCTTTGTTCCTGCTTTTAATAAATATGTGATTAAATGTTTTGGTTCATATTCAAGGGAACCCAATATATTCCCTGTTTTTTTTTCTGTAAGTATTGCATAGAGGGCAAAGGATAACTAAATGGACATCATCTTGACCAAGTCCACAATTACAACAAATCTCTGTTTACATTTTATGTTTATTATATTGATTCAATTTCCACTGACTCGTAAAATGTTTAAATCTGAATCATGTGAATACTTGCCTAAGACTAGGATTAGTTAAAAGCAGTAGATATTGTTCCATTTTGTGGTCTCTTATTTTTCTTTAAGCAATTACATGCCTTATATTGTTTGCATAATTCCAGATCTTTCTGGATATAAACATCCCATACCCTATTTTTTTTTATTCCTGTTGTTATTTGTTCCAGGGGGTATCTAAGACTATCTGTTATGCATGACAATAACCCATGGGATTTAATGATTCTTTCCAGTACATGAGTACTTGGAAAAAAGATATTCTGATTCATATAAATTATGGTTTCCTCTAAGCAAATCCTTGGTAGTCTATGTTTGCTCATATTAAATACTTTAAGCAAGTAAGTTATTACCCTTTGGGTGATTTGGCACTCAATGGGTACACACCCTAATTCTGCTCTGACCAAGGCTGATGGTGCACTCCTTGGGAGTCCCAGTATTTTATAGAATGTATTTAAACATGGCTCAATGTTTATCTTAGTCTGGATACCCCATATCTCTGCCCCATATAGTAGCTGAATTCTAATCTTAGCATTTTTAACATTTATATTTCCCTGTATTGATTTGCCCCCATATCTAAATGAAAATGCATTCATTATTGGGATGAACGTTTACGTCTTATTTTCCATTTCTTTTATGTGTTTTCTCCATATTTCTTCCTGAGAAAAGATTATACCCAAATAGCAAAATTCCCTTACCACCTCTAATTTATTCTTATTTATTATGCATTTGTATTTTTTGTTATTTGCCCCAAATACAAATACTTTAGTTTTATTATAGTTCACCTGCAAATCTGCCTGATCACATTCAGATTGAAACTTCTCCAACATTGTCTTTATACCCAGAAAACTGGTCAATAACAGGGCAACATCATCTGTATATGCCAAATATAGGCATGGCCTATCCCCTAACTTTGGCATGTGAAATTCAGGATAATACAAGGTTCTGAGTACAGTGTCAAAAAAGATATCAAATAATATTGGTGATCACGTACAACCCTGTTTAACTCCAATACTGGACTCAAACCAGTTACTGAAATCCCCTCTATTGTTGTATCTAATGCTCGTGTAATTATTTTGATACAGTTCTTTGATCATATCCGATAATGAATGTTCCATTCCTTTTTCCCCTAGCCTTTCCCATAACATTCCTCTGTTAACTCTGTCAACTGCAGACTTTAAACCTATGAAGGTACAGTATTTTTGTCTTTTAACTGTTTTGTACTTATAAACCAAATGTGCTAAAGTAAAACATTGATCTACTGCTGTGTAGAAGGCCTTGAAACCAGCCTGGGCCTTGTCTAATATACCCTATTTATTTACCCAGACTACTATTCTATTGTTAAGTATTCTTGTAAATATTTTAGCTGTGCTATCAATTAAACTTACTGGTCTATTACATTCGGGGTCATTTCTCTCTCCCTTTTTATAGATTGGTACAATTATGTTGAGTTTCCAACTATTTGGAACCTTTCCATTTTCCCAGATATAATTAAAATGTTTTAGCAATGCAGGTATCCAGAGGGGCCTAACTTTCCATAGTACATCTACTGGCACTCCATCAGGTCCAGGGAACTTATGACTATGAAATGAATCCAGTGCTTGTTCTAATTCAAAAACTGTTATTTGTGTTGTAGCACAGTAATAGTAAATTTTACTTATCTGGTTGCTCCTGCCTTTTTTTCCGCTGTCCTATGGATCCTGCACCTCTCTGCTAAATCTGTCACCGCTTCCTTGCTGCGAGTCATGAATGACTTGTGAGCGTTGTCTAATGACATCCCTACTGCAGCAGAATGAAAAGTCATTCTGCTGCAGTACGGACGTCACTAGTGCAGCAGAACTACGTTTTACATAGCATGGAAATCCATGCTGAACTACATTCCACCATACACTATATCCCTATCATATTGATGGCTGCTCCTTTGTTTCTTGAGTTTGAGATTTATTTAAATAGATCTTTTCCTGACTCTTGTGTAATGGATAGTAACTAAGTTGTGCTCTTAATGAAAGAGAGGTAAGCAATATCTACGTTTCCGCTAATGCTGTGTTTTTCTGAAGTAAATACCGAATATCCAATCTGGTATCCCCCCACCAGCTAGCCAAATCATATTACATACAGAGTGCTTTTTGCCCAGCCAGCACTAAGTCCTGCAATTTCTTAATAGTCTCTGCATTTTTCAAGGACTTAAGATTCATTCTCCAGAATCTAGGTCCAGTAGTTTTTTTCTGAATGCTGCCCATGCTCACAATAATAGTTTTATGATCTGATGTCTTTAGTGGGACTGTTGCTACATATGTAACACCATTATTCTGGAGGAAAGAAACAAGAAGTCTAGTCTATATGAGATGACAGTGAACCCTTAAAGAAGGTATGCTCTGTGTTCTGTCCTGCCAAGACATAGGCCTCTGTTAAGCTTGCCTTCTGGCACATGACTTTAAGAAAATTTGAATCACAAAAACTTTGGTAGTTTTCCCACCCCAATATTTGCCCAATAATCCACTAAGCAAACCCCCTCTGAGGTAAATAAATACGGCTGAATTAAAGAGTTCTGTTCTACTGGCCTTAGCTTGGTAGCACAGATATTTATCAGTCTGAAGGACTACTTCCAGATTAGTATCTCCAGAAGCATGATCCATCCTATAGAAATTTCTACCAATTTAGTAACTTTTATATCCTGGTTCAAAAAAAAGAATCCCCACTCCTGAACAAACATCTTCCCCCAGGGACTAGAAGGAAGGCCCCAATGTCCACTCCCTTTGTGCTCGTGTTATCTCACCCAGAGAGTGTAACCTGGTGTCTTGCAAAAATATATTTTTCCCCCAACTGTTGCAAAATCAAAAAGGTAGCTATCCTTTTTTGATTATTGATACTGTTCACATTTGCGGTTAATAACAAAAGACTCTCAAACATTAGAAAAAGTGTGAGAACAAAGAAAAAACCCAGCCACCATTTTATCTTTCCAGATCCCCTCACCTTCCTTTTTTTGGAAGACTGTGAATCATGTGGTTTTCCTTCATTGTTGGAGGAGGGATCTAGCTGCGATGACAAAACAGACGAGGCATCTAAATCTTCCTCGGTATCTGCCCAATCCCTGGTGTCTTTAACTAATCATTTTGAAATCTTTAAAGAAATATTGAGCCTGATTCTCAAACCCCCCCCAAAAAAAAAGCACAAGGGGCTTGTACCACAAGGACTGGTGCAAGGTGCAGCTTGTGCTAAAAGATGCCCTGGGAGCAATTCTCAAAAGCAGCCTGCATCAAATGCCTGCTGTGTATGCCAAAGGGGGCTTGTATCATCCTTGTGGCATAAAATGGGCTGAGGCATGATGCTAGGGACCTTGTGTCAGATGCAGGCTGCCATATCTCCTAATTTGGGATTCTTTAAACCCTCCCAGAGGTCAAATTTCTAAGTATCATTAGACCATCCAGGGCTGGTCTAAAGGTACTTAGAAGTGTGTCTTCTGGGAGGGTTTAGATCCTTGCACCACCCTCAGAGTCCTCCCTGGATGGAAGGGAAAATGTGCTGCGGACCATCCTCTCTATCCCTGATCTGTCCATATAATAATAATATAACATTTCCTGGTGGTCTAGCAGACCCCTTCCCTATCCCCAATCTGCCACTATAATCATATAACCTTCCCTGGTGGTCTAGCAGTACCTCTCCCTATCCCAGATCTGCCCATATAATAATAAAACCTTCCCTGGTGGTCTAACAGACCTCCCTCCCTATCCCTGTTCTGCCCATAAAATAATATGACTTTCCCTGGTGGTCTTGCTGACCCCTCTCCCTCTCCCTGATCTGCCCATATAAAAGAATAACTTTCCCTGGTGGTCTAGTGGACACCCCCACCCAGCAGACAGTACCCTACCACCCCATTCTCCCATCCCATCCCTGAGCCAGTGACTGGCACAACCCTCTGCCCTTCACAATGGCCAGCTACCAACTGAGCTGTCAGTGAGTGCATACTATATAATCAGCTGTTACAGTATGCACTCATTGACAGCTCAGTTGGTGACTGGTCATGGTGGACAGTAGAGGGCAGTGCTGGTTGCCGGCTCAGGGATGGGCTGGGGGAGCATGGTGGTGGGGCACTGCCTGCCGGAACAGGGATCCAGTAGATCAGCAGGGAAAGTTATTCTATTATATGGGCAGATCGGGGAGAGGGAAGGGGATCCAGTAGGCCACCAGGAAAGGGTATTTGATTATATGTTCAGATCAGTGAAAGGAGGGGGGTCCACTAGACCAGAGAAGGTTGCAAAATTATATGGGCAGATCAGGGATAGGGAGGGGGGCCCTCAAGACCACCAGAGACAGATGTATGCATCTTTACTGGGGGAGATTGGGGAGAGGGAGGGGGGATCTGCTAGATCACCGGATGTTCTGTTACGTCTGCATATAGGGGACATTGGGGATTGGGGGTGACCGCTAGACACCAGGGAGAGGATATAGGATTATTGACTTGTGCTGGTCACTGTCCATGGGCACAGCTGCTGCCTGACTGCCCCACCACTTGTGACAAACCTCGCAGATGCACCACCTGTTCAGTGCACAGCCACAGTTGCCACAAGCTGTGGGACTTTGCCGCCCGGACCCTACCAAATAGGGAATTGGGTGCAGGGTCCCTGCACACTGGAATTTGGTGCAGCTTGTGACAAAATTTGAGAATTGAGCCCATTGTCTTATCAAGTTTCTTTTAATAAGGGTTGAGTTTTTTGTCGTGCTCTCATGATCATCCTAAAGGACTCTGCAGCACGGATGGAGGAGGGCAAAATGATCTCTGAAACACTGGCATGTTGAACCGCCCCCCCCCCCCCGTCTCCCTCTCAGTCACTGAAGAATCATCCTGGACATCTCCATCATTAGGTCAATAGAATGCACAGTACTTGTTGATGGTCTTTCAGAAGGCTGGTCACTAGGAGGCTGTTCCATAGAGAACTGTCCGGTAGGATGTCGTTCCACAGAAGGCTATTCTATAGGCGGATGTTCTGCAGAGGGCTGGTCCTCTGAAACCAGTTCTGAGGGAGGTTGATCAGTGTGAGAATGGTCTGGGGGCAACCATGTGCTGCTGCATGTGGTGCAGACCTTGTCGTGGCACCTTCCTTCTGTGTGGCAGCCAAGTTAGTGAGCCTCTCTCTTTGTGTTGGTGTTTTTTCCTGGGCAGTATTGGTACACAATTGTTCCTCCCTCTGTCATTACTTCTGGGCCATACTAATGATGTATGTATGTTCAGCCTGGTCAATTGCATCAGGACTATTATGGAAGGCCTATGGACATATTTTGTAAGTATGCCCCGTATCTTCACACAAATTTCATTTCATGGGGTTCTGACATTGCTGCCTAGTATGTACTAATTTGGAGCACAATGAACATTTAACTTTAGAAGAAGAAGAAGAATCAGCATTTATATAGCACCTTTCATACACAGTATCCCAAAGTGCTTTACAAGCAATGCTAGACTGGTAGCGAAGTGACTGAATGTGTGGTGGCGGCCATATCACACATCATCACCGACACACAGCCTGGATAATTGCATGAACCGGTTTATGGGAAGGGGAATGTTGGCCAGGACACCAGGAATGTTCCCTGCTCTTTATAATGAGTACCCAGGGTTCCTTTACTTCCACCTAGACACCCACCAGGACAACACCAGGACAGTGGCGGAGCTAGGGGGGGGGCTGAGGGGGCGGTGGCCCCTCCTGGCTGCCCCAGTATGAGTAGTAGTGCTCCCACCACCATCTTTATTTACTGTTTAGTGCCCACTGTGGAACCCATGATTGACTGAATGGCCCCCGGCTCCCAAATGCTCCCAAAACTGGCTCCGCCACTGCACCAGGATGGGCAGAAGGGACCTCGGTTTAACGTCTCATCCGAAGGACGGCACACCCCAGCAGTACAGCACCCCCCAATACTACACTCGGATGCCAGCGATTTTTAGGTGCAAGTCCATCCCGATGTGGAACGAGAACCCGTGACCTTCTGGTCCAGAGGCAGATGTGCTACCAACTGAGCCACACTGACACCTTTACCACAAGCATTATTTAAATGTGAATGAGAACCAAATTTGTAACATGCTTTTGGCTGTCCAGCATAAAATAAGACTCCCCAATCTCCCCACAGAAGAAAAACAGTTTGGTAAGTGTACTAGACCCCCGGCCATTTGATGTAGAGCCACTTTAAAGTGCCATCCCCCAGTCCAAATACGGTATGCTCTGAATTGAATATAGGTACAGGCTGGCCTATTACTGTACATTTCTGTTTGAGCCAATATACAATGTCTACCACATTAACCCCTCATATCTGAAGAGTATAGTAATCTTTTTTAAAATTTTGGTGAGGGGAATTGCCACAAAAGGAATCCAGGACGAGTTTTAAAATCATTGTACTTTTTTCCAGAAATGTTCAAGACCAAGAGGTGTTATAAAACTGATGTCAAAGGTTGTACCACTGGCAGTATGTATCAGGAAAAAATGTCATATGCAAAATATTGCATACTGGCCAGAAGCAGAGATCTAGATACATATAATCTGTCAGGAAATTCAGACAGTCATTCATAATTTTTTAGCCATACTGCATTTCTTCTCCTTGCAGGTTCAGGGGCATGTTTGAAAAAATAAGAAAAAAAGTTTAGTAGTAGGCTGTGTTCCGCACATAGCGCCAGTTGTTTCATTAGGATCTGAAGTCTCGAAACGAGGAGGGTTATCTCGGGGAATGAGTCTGACCTGTCTGTATCCTTGTCTCCCACTTCTGAGGGAGGCAAAGGGGTAGGAGAATCAGGGTGAGTAGCTGTGTCGTTAGTATCCATGTTTTGTGTATGCTCCATTTCTGTAGTGTCCAGAGCAGGGTTATCTTGGCAAGGGGTCTCGTGCAAAGCCTGCTGCTCTGTCTCCATAGGAACCATAGGTGTACTTTGCACATCTGTTGTTAGGTGTGACAGTATACACAGCTGGAGTAGAATTGTCCTGTCCCTCCAATTCTCTAATCATTTGCAAGACTGTAGTGCTGGTGTGAATGTCTTGGTTTTCATTATTGGCGCCCCCACTTCTTGCATTTCAACTATCTGCAAAAACAGTACACTGCCTCTCTGGGAGCGAGTTATCAGAATAATTAGAAGCCCACCCAGTTCTGTCTGCTTTTCTTACCCTGCCAGCAGTAACAAGGGCCTTTTCTAGTGACAAGGCTAAGAAAGGAGGGTCTGAAACACTTCACCAAAGAAGATGCTTACTGAGAACTTAATTTGTATCCCTGGCCTGTCTGTCTGGCATGGACAGGGGCAACACCGATGTAGGACACCTGCACCTTCAAAATTCCTCATAGCAGTCCCAAAATTAAAGTTACGTGAAGTACCTGGAAACTGATATTCTTGTTGTACAGAACCGGCAGTATGCATAGTTTTCGGCACAGTCATCTGCTGACAGCTTGTCAATTTTTTTGCATCACTACTCCGCTGTACTGGCAGCTCACTTGGATCTGCGCCACCCACAGTATCAACCGCCAACAACTGCTTGTCAGGTACTAAAGTCAGACCCATACCGCCATTCCAAATTATTTTCTGTTCTACTGCAGCTGCATATTGTGCATCCATTTCAGTCAACAACTGAAGTAAGTGAAAATGTTTTTTTGAAGTGCTGTTTCCAGCCGTCCGACTGACATCCCTGTAGGAAGCTCCATGCCCAAGACTGTAATGATGCACATAGCCATGTCATGTTGAACCAGAGCTTGGCTCTGTTCTGAGGATCCTAACAAAACCATGTCCACTCCTGCTGAGGCAGTGCTGCTGCTCTGCATGCCCTCCAGTACCAACTCCATGCTCTCTGTCTCCTCGTTACTCTGGGCAGAGGGGAAGATAGACTCCTCCACCCAGGCTGCAAGCACACTCTACTCTCCTTCACTGTCCACTATGACTCTTCCACAGGCATCACCTCAGCCCCATGCAGGTAGAGTAGGAGAGTTTTCCCAGTGTCATGGCCAACATTCCCCCATCAGTAAACCCCCCTATCAATAAAATAGAGCCATGTAACCCACTACCCAGGACACATCTGGAAACAAGCTATTATAGCTTAGTGTGCATTTCCTGGTCAAAACATACAAATAAAAATAAATTGATTGTGTTGCATCAGATTTGGAAAATTATGCACAGTAATACTTTTAATTTAAACCATGGGTTAGTTTTCAATGGTTTATGTAAACAATGTATTTGAAATATAAAAATATAGGCACTGATGGCAGAAAATGGCCAATGGTTCATCCAGTCTGCCAGTGGTATTATCTAACCCTGGGACCTACCTGTATTGTCCATCCAGAATCCTAGCTCTTCCCACCCACTTCCACCCCCTCACAGTTTCTGCCATCCTGAACAACCACTATACCCTTCACTCTGTCCCAGTCAAGCTTGAAACCAATAGGTTTAGCATCCACCACCTTGACTGCTAAACATTTCCACAGTTCCTATATCCTGTCTGTAAAATACTACTTCCTGATGTTCCTCCTGAACTTCTAAATTTCCACTCATGCCCTTGTTACCTTGAACTGTTACTCATGCTAAATAATTCCTCACAGTCCACCTAGTTTATTACTTTCAAGGACTTGAAGGTCTCCTTCATATCACCCCTCTCCCTTCTGGGTTCCTCATCAGACCTGCCCAACTGGCCCTGAGTTATCTTCGTCACCCTTCACTGCATCATCCCCAGCCTGTCCTCATCCTTTCTGAAGTGAGGACTCCAAAACTGGGCACAGTACTCAAGGTGAGGTCCTCACTAAAGATCTATAATAGGTTACAATAACTCCTTTCCTTCTGCTGTGTAAACTCCTCCGATTACACAACAGCATCCTGTTTACCTTACTACAGGCCTTGTTGCACTGGCTTGATTGTTTGAGGGTGTCATTGATCATAGCTCCTAGGCCAGCACTTTGGCCATGGTGCTGAGTGTTGCCCCACCCATCTAGTACTCAGTCCTGTTCTATGTATCTATGTTTCTAATAACTGCTGGAGCATCTCCAAATTTGTCATGATTCTTTTTTAAATGCAGGCTCCAGAATTGTGCACAATAATTCAGATGAGACTTCATCATGGACTTTTACAAGGGGAAAATCTCCTCCATCTTTCTACTGGTGAAGCCTCTGCCTATATACCCCAATGCTTTGCAGCCTTTACCATATGCCTTGCTACACTGAAGGGTATATTTAATGTTGTCATCACTAATAATAACCTTCAAGTCCCTTTTCTCTTTAGTGATCCCTACTGCTACCCAATCAATCAGAGATTCCATGTTTGGGTTCTTTTTTCCTATGAGCATCACTTTGCACTTTTTTGGCATTAAATGTCAACTGCCAAATACTGACCACTTTTCCCATATTGCTACTTGATCCTTCATAATGTCAACTACTTCCACAGTGTCAACCCCCCCCACAAAGCTTTGTAGCATCTGCAGAGAGATACACTTCCCCCTTTATCCCCTGCCCTATGTACAGTAATGGATGTCAATGTTAAAGTGTGTAGGTCCCAGGATTGAACACTCTGTGGGAACTCACTGTGACCTCCTTGATTCAAGAGAAATTTTCATTTAAGACCATCTCAAAGTACTCCCTGACAGCAAGTTCCTAATCAACTCAGTCAGCTTTCCCTGCTCCCGTGCCTCACAACTTATTTACTAGTCTCTTGTGTGACAATGAGTCAAAGGTCTTTCTGAAGTTCAGGTACAGGACATCAACTGCCTATCCCTTGTCTGATGTCTGGGTCACATTATCAAAAAATTTGATCAGGTTAATCTGACATGACCTGCCCCTCATAAAGCCATGCTGTCTCTTAACCTTGTAAATCATCTCTTATCTTATAATAATTACAGGGACTCAAAGTCTGGCAATTTCTTATTTTTGTGAACATTTCTGAAAGTATTTCTCTGCTTATAACTTAGCAAACTATGGAGCTAGATAATTAAAAATGTATATGCATACTTTCTTGGAAGACTCTTAGAAACTGCTAAATAGAGAAGTATTGTAGTTGATTAGGTAAATTGTACATTATAGGAGCTCATAATTTCATGATTTAATTACTTGTGAAACTGTGTGAAAATTGCACCTGCCCAGTGGCAAGGAGGGCTGATTTGCTGGATGTCTTTCCTCCTGCCATGTCAGTGATCTGGGTTTGGTAACAGACCAGGGTCTCTAGGGGACCAGCTGTGGGAAGGAGGATTGAGCATCCACTGATGTTCTCCTCCTTCAAGGATGGGACACAGCATGTAGCCTTGTTTGGTTGCCACCGAGCAGAAGCTTGGTGTATAGCAATGGTCGTATACCTAGTTGAGTGGGAGTAGGTGCACCATAGAATGTGTTCCAGCCCAGGTCAGGAAAAAAAGAGAAAAAGAAACACTGCCACTGACATGATGATGCTGGCAACTCTGCATGCCCCAAATCACCTCCTGAGGAACCTGCTCACCCGTTGTGGTAGGAAGCAGCTGATGGGGCAAATCCTGAGTTTGCTGGTTGATGGATCTGGGTGGTGTTAGGCAGATGGGGGTTGGTGAGGGAGACAGAGATAAAAAAAAAACAAGATTTTTCAAAATATTTAGATGTTCGTAGCTCCACTCTTATTGCAGGTATACACCCAAAATGTGGCATGCATACCCAACGTAAATAGCTCCTGGATTCTACTAAAGCTGGATAAATGTGGTTTAGTAGTTTAAAATTTACTGTGGAATTTTTTTTTTTTCAATTTAAAGTTTATTGAAGTTTCCAACATACAATACATCGAAAAGAAAAACACATGTCACTTGGAATGTATACATGTATTAAGAGCCAAACCAGGACCCACCCCAAAGAAAAAGAATAAAGGGCCCTGCCCCAACCCCACCACCCACCCATGTCTCAAGTAAAAACCATTGTCATGTCCCGGAAGAAAAGGAAAATAACAATCATCCCCCCCATCCTGCCCTCCTTACTAAGACCCCTCCCCACCCCAGGTTGCCTGGCCGGAATAACTCTTCAACTTGACTACAAGTACTAAAGATTTCACCTGATTATGGTGTTTGGAGCGAATATAAGGTTAAGAGCGGAGCCCAGATTTTATTGAATTTGCCCATTCTAAAGTGCAAACTGGCTGACATCTTCTCTAATCTTATATTAGCCAGGAGTTCCTTTAGCCATTCGCCATATGATATTACTTCATTATCCCTCCAGTGTCAGAAAACAATTTTTTTAACCGTCATGGATGAGGGCAATATGAAATTTCCGAGCGGCTATATGGATTTTGGAGTAATCTCCTAATAGGCAAACTTCCACTGAGAACAACTCATCTAGTCCCAATAAAGGATCTGCTCTTTGTTTAATCTGCATCCATAGGGGGGTTATTTTGGGGCAGAGTACTGTGGAAATTTTAAAAATTACTAAGCAGCAAAATTTGCTCAAAAATTCATGGAGGCATAATAGGTAATGCCCCTAGAATTCTACTTGTGGAATTTAACTTTCACAAAGAACTTATCACCACTGAATCCAGTTAACTGCGCTGAGTTATTTGCATTCATGTAGCTGTTTTCTGGGTGACTGTTTTGTCCCCCTCTCATTTTCTCTGCGCTTGATTGAATGGACTATGTGCACCTGCTTGACATACTGATTTTGTCATTGTTTTTCACAGACAAGCTCTCTTCAAAAGAGTCAGCTGCTCCTTTCCTTGTAGAATCTAGCCCCTTGGACTACCCAGAATTTCTCCTTCTTGGCTCCCCAGACATTTTCTTCTCCCACTGTGTCTCTATGAGTTCCTCTAAGTTCTGCTACCTTATTGCCACTCTACCAAGCCTTTTCCTTTTTTTCACAATGCCAGCTCAAGTTTATAGCTTGTTAAAATGTTTGGAAAATGCTTCAATAAAAGTATCACGCATTTCTACTATTTTCACAAAGGCTCATGAAATTTAATTACTGATGTTATTTTGCAAGTTTTGGCTGCTTAGAACTTGGCCAGCCTTTGAGCAAGAAATTTGAGAGCTGACACACATAGTCTCATTTTTTATGGTCAATGAATGTAACAAAATTGGGGATATTCCATTTTAAATTGTTCAAATGTTTTGTGGCTTATAACTCAGTCACTTTCAAAGGCAAAGATATTAAACTTCATTTAAAATTCAGGAAGGAGGTGAGGAGGCATTTCTTTATGGAGATGGTGGTGGCAAAGTGGAACGTACTACCAACTGAGGTGGTGGCATGTAACACAGTGGAATGTTTCAAGAAGGGTGGGGCAGGGCAAAGGCGAGGGTAAAGGGAGGGAAGGGGAGAGGGGGTGGGGCAGCTGCTGAATAGGGAGCTAGCTGCAATCTCGAGTAGCCTAGATAGACCAGGGTGGCATTTTCCTGCTGGCAACTTTTGTATGTTCATACATTTGTAAACTTTGTAAACTCCTTTGTGGGCATTGGTAAATTCATAATAACAAATTTTCCCCCCTTCCTGGACAGCCCTCCTTCAGAGAAGCACCCCAGCCCCATCACCCAATGTCTGCAGGGATTTACCTTTCCAGCTATCTTCCCCCAGGGCTTGCCCTTCCCCCCTTTAGGGTCAGTGGGGATCCCCCAAGCCCCACTGAGCAACAGATCCAGTTTAGGCTGGCATGCCCAGCTGGTCAGGTGCAGACCGTGTGGGTGCTTCTCCTCCTCCCGCTGCCAGGCATTTTTCTGTTTTCTCTCTGTGGGGTATGTTGTGTGCGCCGATGTCAAGGTGCACATAGTGACATCTGTCACATCCCCCTCCTTAGGCTCAGGCTGCCTTCCCCCTGGCTTCCGCCAGGGGCCAGGCGAGTACTGAATTCTTCCTCCCCCTGGAGGGGGAGAGTGGTCCCATGGACATTCGATAGTACTCCCTCCGGCAGGCCCTCCAAAACACCTTGGACTTGCTTCTAAATCCAGGTCATCAGCATTACAAGCAGTACTGATTCAACTGTGCCAGCGGGCTAGCAAAAATGACAACTTTTGTGCAATTTAGAAAATGACTTTTAAAATTAGATGGAAATATCTGAAATTACAATTCTGGCAAAATTTCACAAAATGTTTGTAGACATTTCATTAAGTTTCATGAAAGTGAAATCATAATATCTCTGGAATTCTGTCAGCAGAAGATGAATTTCACCCAGTCCTAATCCATATACAAAAGGCAGGGTGATGGTTGCTAACAGTGTCAATTATCAAGCCTGCCAGTTTAATTTTGCTATCATTACATACAACAATCAAGTTTAACAAGGTATGTTTTAGGGTTTTAGGATTTAACCTAGTTGCCTCTATAATAACATAATGTGGACATGCTCCTTTGAGGAAAGGTTTAAACGATTTTACTGCACAACCAATCTAAGTTTATCTTCGGATTATAACAGATCATTATGGCCCACTGTGGCATGCTGGTCACCAGATCAGAAAGGCCCTGTACACTACCAGTGTGCACATGTGTGTGTGTGGGGGAGGGGGGGTTGGGGGTACAATGTACGGAGCATTGGTGGTGAGTATAACTGCCTTCTAAGCAACTGACCCGGGTTCAATTACTGGCCAATGCAATAACATGTTTGGGCAGACTAGATGGGTCTAGCGGTCTTTATCTGCTGACAATTTCTACGTATGTATGTATGTATGCATCTATGTACTGTTAAAAGGGCACTACAATTAGGGGGCTGCAATTAGGATGACAGGAAAAGATCTTGAGTGACAAGGGTATGCAGGATTTTGCTAGCCCCCCCACGACATTTTCAACGTCCGCAGGTCCTGCCCCCTTCCACTTATGCCCAGACCCAAAAGGGATTATATTTAGTGTCTAGGGGTGTGGAGGGCAAATCCCCCTGCAAAAACAACTTGCTTCTTAGTAGTGTCCATTGGTGGTGACATGTCATGTGGCAGAATGTGGGGCTGTGGTCATTGCGGGCAACATGTTTCTGGCGCTCTAATTGACAGCAACCAGATTCATATTGTACCACCATGGGTGAACCATGTTGGGGGAGGGTTATATACACAGCAGAGGTTTAGTATTTTTGTACAGCCTAGCTTGATCTGTATCGGTAGCCATTCACAACTAGAGTTATACAGTTCAGTCATGGGTAAGGTTTATGACTGTAGCACCATTTGGATGGAAAACAAGAGCCTCTTGCTTCACCTTTTTTATGCAAGTTTTCCTTTCTGTAGGTATTACAATTAGGAAGGTAAATTTCTGAGTCAGTGATGTTATGCTTGAGCCACCCATGTTTCACTGCTAGCAAGTATTTCTGGGCAGCACAGATACCAACATGCCTCTTTTTCTTCCTTTTTAGCTAGTATACCACAAGCATTGATATGGGCACATGAGGAGTTTTGAAGCTAGCCACTATGGATCAGTACTAGTCACTTTTAAGATACTATATGTAAAGGGTGTGGAATGGGTTAGCTTTAACATCACTTGCAAACTTAGTAGTAGGAACATTATACTTAGGCTTCTCTCTAAGATGAACTGGGGACATTGCAGTCCTACACCTATTTCAATCAATCAATAAATAAATAAATAATACCTGTAAAAGGAGGAGATGAAATAGCCATGACTAGTCAGCAGCATATGTGACTCTGCTAGCATTTGGAATAAAACTTAAAATTCCTTTGACACAGAATGAAAAAATCTTCCCAGTAGTAAAACAAACATGGTAAATGTAAAACGTTCTGGATCCATATCTGAAGATGTAGGAACACCAGCAAGGCCCTCTTGATTGTTTTTACCCTGTGAGGTCTATCGGGACAGACTGCAGCAAATGCTCCAGGAGCAGTTTCTCCCACACCCCACTGGGATTTAACTTCACCTATGCTGTAATCAGGCACCATTCAGAAAACAATGAAACTGACTAAAGCATCAAAGCTACTCACACCGTAGAACAGGCAAATTATCTGCACTTTGCTGTGACTCGTGCCTTGTCATGGGTGGAGGGGAAACTGGCTTTTTTTAAGTCACTCAACAGTAACTGAAATAGACTTAACTTCAATTGCAAAGTAAAATAAGGCAACTGACCAGTTAGTAACAGAGAATAGAGGCAAGATTGCCACCTTGGATGCTATAATGGCAGTTCTTAATGTATCCCCTAGATGGCGCTATCCCAAGGGCTACTACCCCTGCCTGATTTGCCACTAACAGGTTGAGGGGCCTGGATCCGATGGCGGGTGCCTCCACCCAGAGGTCAGGGTTTGCAATAGTTAATCTAACTTGGTCACAGCCCTCTGGGACACTTGCACCCCCTTTTCTTCCCACTAGTGGCCCACACAATATATCAGAATTACCTTCACAGTATACACTTACCCCCAGGACTGGTTCGGGCAGTGTGACCCCTGGGACTCCCTGTAAAATAAGATGATACAGTGCAAAAACCACAGTACAATACTTTAACATAGACCAGAGTTTCTCAAATGGTGAGGCCAGCCTCCCAAGGGAGGCCCCAAACTGTTCAAGGGGAGGCTCAAGCAAGCCTTAAAATGTACTATATTTAAATGTCAAGTTTTGGATGCTTTGTGTGAAAGGATGCAGCAAACTGAAAGTGAATAATGGAATGCAAATTTATGTACAAAATGGTTACCAGGAAAACACGCTCAACAAACACTTGTTTCCTGGTATGACATAGGGGGAAAGCTGAATGGAGGAAATACAATTCTTGGAAACTGTGCAAAACAAAATGCAAAATAATACAAATGAATAGGAACACGGTAACAACGGACCCATTATACTGGCAACAGAAAAGCACAAATACAAAGGCTAAGCAGAGAGATACTAGGAGCAAGGCCAGGAGGGAGAAAAATGGTCCCTGAGAAGGTGTTTAAGAGCAGGGTAAAACTGACACAGAAAACAGTCTGACTCATGGAGGTATTGAAACGAGGGGTAAATAGGGCCAAAACTCAGAAGTGTGGAGTGAGTCGGCGTACCTGGGGAGGGGGTTATAGAGAGGGAGAATAATAGCACCAATAAAATGAGAATAAACTCAACTACTCACATGCATTTCATTGTATTCTTCCTGTAATGTGCAAAGTATGATAGTTGTTCTAACTAAGGGGAGGCCCAAAATTATTTCTGTCTTAGGGGGAGGCTCAAGATCTTTGCCGAGGCTTGTGGGAGGCTCACTATGACAAAGTGTGAGAACTTCTGACATAGACGAATACCTCAGGCAGTGTAACTTGGCTGAAACAAACAGATCTGATTTGTTTAGGGGGATATAACAAGGGGGAAGTCAGGTTAATTAGTTTAAACGCATTAATAATCACAGTACTGTGCACATATTTCAGAATCCCAAATGTCCCTAATGTCACTCTTACTGGGTACCCAGGCAATAAGGTGCTAGCCTATTTGGTGCAGCTGGTTGGGGCCCTGAAGATGGAAAATGCATGCACAATACCCAAATTGTAATCCGAGCCAGTAGGCTCAGTTAGTGGAAAAGAAAGGAAAAGTAATCAGATGGAACACTTGCAATTAGATGATGGCAGGGAGCTACCTGATTTGTACTCACAAATTCAATGCTGAAACTGAATGGAAGGCAGATTGTCCTGGATTGCCAGGCGGAGCAGACCATGTGGACAAGGTCCTTGTGACTGGACCCCAAGGCAGTTCAGAGCAAATGGATGTAGTCTGGATTAAGCTGGAGTTTAATTGCAGCTTCATGCACTCAATTCACTGTACAGGGGATTTGAAACGCGAGTCCCCACTAGCACTACACACATTTATATGGAAAAAGAAAGTACAATACCAGGCAGGCTGCTTCTCTATCCCGATCGCAATTATTGCACAGTACCCCGGAGAACACACAGCAGATTCAGTTCTTGACAGACCAAGCATGATTCAGCAATTTCTCCAGTCTTCTACAGGGTGAGCCTGGTTTCTACTTTTCAGATCTCCTTGATCCTCTTCACAGATCAGATTCAGTCCAAACAAGCACTTGCACAAGCTGCAGACCGAAACTCGGGGCCTTACACACGTTTCCTGACTAAAACTGCACACAGAAGGAGCACAGGGCTCCTTCCTTCTTCACTGCCAGAGCGAAACTGTGACTCCAGTAGACAAAACCGGGCACTTCCTTTGAGTTCCTCCCAGTTCTTGGCTGGATTGGCTGTCACTCACAATAGCCTCCTCCTGTTGGTGCAAAAAGGCGCCAAAGTCCAAACTACATTTCCCAGAGTCACTGCCCATACAATCCTCTTGTGGCTGGCTCAGATTATGAGTCCAAGTTCTGATTCGTCCACAGGCACCATTTTAGAGCTACCTTAACCCACACTGATTGGTCCAGTTCAGCAGTTCAAAACTAGAATGGGGAACTAGGCAAACACAGTTCTGATTGCAAAGAAAAGCAGGTTAGACAAACTGTATTTCATTGTTACTCTAAATGATTTCTGGCAAACAATTACATCTTTCAGATAGGTTTCCTTTGCACTCCTAGTGACTGCAAAAGCGGGTGAATTGCAGCAGCGAGTGGGACTCAAGTGAAAACACACAGTCCCCCATACAAACGAATTATGTCTGCAAGCAGACAGCTCTTAAAGACAGTACCAGAGGCTCTAAAACACTCACAGATAAATGGCTTAAACGCCAAACACCATTCAGGCTCAGAGCATTCAAACAAGCTCCTGGAAGTCTTTTCGGAACCCCCATTTGCAGGGGGTTACACCCTTCCTGGCCTGCGAAAGCTTGACGTCCGCGTCAGGCAAGTACCCCCATAAGTTTCCATTGCAACCATATACATTTGCATTAGGCTCACACGTGTAATCATCAGTCGATATATCACTTTACCAGGAACACATTTCTGAAACGTTGCAGTACGTCACTCTTTACACAGTATTACACACACATTGTACCATAACTCAGGTTATTACCTCTTGTACATGAAACCTGAAAAGAGAGGGGGCCCTTCCCTATCAGTTACCTTGGGGCTGGACGGGGCAGGGGCACCATACCTAGAGGGCAACACAAGTAACTTGGAGTTAGCACTGACGCTCAGTTTGGGCAATGAGCTCGGGGACACATACACTCCTTTATGGACAACATTGAGAGGCAAGTCCACAAGCCTCCCAAGTGAATCATAACTGAGGTGCACCACAGGCTTTACAGCTCGACCAGTCTTTCTAGGGGGAACTGCTACAGTCTCTGCACTCTGAGCCTCATTTTCGGCATTGTCCTCACTTGTCAGGGGAGTCTCCATGGGGGGTAGAGAGGCTAGAACTTGGGGCACTTTCAGCTCCAGGAGTTACAGTCTTTGAGTCCACAACATTTGGCTCACATGGAGAGCTTTTGGACACTGGCAGTGGACCATCAGGGCACTCAAAATACTCTTCTTGTTCTGGTGTATCACCAGTCTGTCCCAGTCCATCATTTTCCTCCCCTGAAAGCTCAAACAGTTCAACCATACACAATGATTCCATTTCATCTGATCTGATGCTTTGCACTTCACTTTCTGGGAGCACTGGCTCCAGGGACAAAGCTGGGGGCTTAGACAGTCCAGAAAGCCCAGCTTCATCTCAAGTATTGACTAGGGGATTGCCCTGAAACAATTGACTCAGTTCGTAAGAAGGGTAGTATTCATAGTCACACTCACTTTCTTCTGATATGGACTGACAGTCATGCTGAACTGGGACTTGTGGAGGGGAACACTTTAACTCTGCTTCTGTAGGTGCAGACTTTCTTGATCTTTTCTTAGCAACAGCTCTAGTCACTGGTCCAGAGGGGGCATCTTCTGGAGGCTCAGACTCAATCAAGATTTGTCCAATGGGCAGTAAATGATTTCTATGCATTGTTTTTACATCTTTTGAATTATTCTCAGGCCTTACTTTGTACACTGGCAGATCATCTAGTTTGCCCACTACAATGTGAGGGAGATGGTGCCATCTGTCAGCAATCTTGTGTTTGCCATGCAGTCCCAGATTTCTTAGCAATACCCGATCTCCCTCCTGGAGTTCCTGTGCTTTCACCTTTTTATCATACCTTTCTTTGTTGGTCAGATTTCTTTTGGCAGCCATGGTTTGGGCCAGTTGGTACACATGAGTTAGCTGGGCCTTTAACTTTTGCACATACTGTAAATAGTTGTCAGCTTGAACCCCATCAGGAAAGACCCCAAAACACACATCTACCGGCAGTCGAGCTTCTCTTCCAAACATCAGGCAGTAGGGGGAGAACCCAGTGGTATCACTTTTGGTGCAGTTATAAGCATGTACCAGGGTGCTAATTTGTTGGCTCCATCTAGGCTTGTCCTTTGGGTGTAGGGTGCCTAGCATATCTAGCAAAGTGCGGTTGAAATGTTCAGGCTGTGGGTCCCCCTGGGGGTGGTAAGGAGTGGTTCGGGACTTTCGCACTCCCCACAGAGAAAGCATCTCTTTGATCAGATGGCTCTCAAAGTCTCTCCCTTGATCAGAATGGATTCTTTGTGGAACCCCATAATGAACAAAAAAGTTTTCTACAAGTACTTTGGCCACAGTGGATGCTTTCTGGTCTTTGGTGGGGAAAGCTTGGGCATATCTCGTGAAATGGTCAGTGACCACCAGCACATTACTGATATTTCTTTGATCTGACTCCAAACTCAGAAAAACAATACAGACCAGCTCCATGGGTGCACTGGTGGTGATGTTAACAAGGGGCAGCCCTCTGGGCAAGCTTTCCTCTGTAAGCAGCGACTACAAGTTCGAATGTGTTGCTCCACATCAGCCCCATCTTAGGCCAATAGAATCTGGATCTCACCAAGTCAAGTGTTCTGTCTATACCAAGGTGCCCCATGTGGTCGTGCAAGGACCTCAGTACTGAGTCTCGGAAGGCAATGGGCAGCACTAGTTGTTGTTTCTCTACTTGTCCCCCTCTGTCTACTGTTTCTCTGTATAACAGTTTATTGATCAGTTTCAACTTAAGACCTTCTTTGTATAACAATGCAGTTCTCAAATCAGTGGAGCGTAATTTGGACACATCTTTTCCTGCATAGAGGGCTTCTAAAGCTGATTTGATCATGGGATCGCGGGATTGAGCCCGTCGAATACTGTCATTGTCCAGCTGAGGCAGTGCACCAATGTCTATTGCAGAAAAGTGGCAAAAAGCAGCAGGTATGCAATTCTCAGAGGGTCCCAAGCAATCCACCATGCAGTCCACTGCGTCCATGGACATTTGTTCCTCCCTGTCAAACTTCTGGCAGAGTGCCCGAATATCAGGTTCTGACAATCTGACCCAATCATTCTGGGGAACAGGCCTCCGGGAGAAAGCATCAGCATCTATGTGGTTCAGGCCTGCTTGGTATTCAACAGCATAGTCGTATGTAGATAATGCAAAGCCACCTATGTCCAGTGGCATCCAACTAGCTGAGGTCTGCACATAGGTCAAGGATTATTGTCAGTTTTACTAGTATTTTAGCCCCATACAAGTACTCATGGAATTGGTCAACAATAGCCCACTTCAAAGCTAGGAACTCTAACTTATGTACAGGATAGTTCTTTTCGGATGGGGTCAGGCTTCTACTGGCAAAGCCACTGGTCTCAGGCCATTCGTGCTCTTGGTACAACACAGCCCCCAACCCTTGCAAGCTAGCATCAGTGTGCAGCACATAAGGTTTTCTTGGATCGGCATAGGCCAGCACTGGAGCGTGGGTAAGTTGATATATGATCTCATGAAAAGCAGTCTCACAATCAGGAGTCCAGCGGGCCCCAAATACTTCACTGGGGTGAAAATACACTCTTTCAGTCTTAAGAGATGCTGACTTTTTGTATTTTTTGTGGGTTGGGGAATACCCTTGAGTAAGGTTAAGTAAAGGGCGGATCACTCTTGAATAGTCCTTGATGAAACGCTGATAATAACCACAGAATCCCAGGAATCTTTGCAGTTCTTTTAGATTTTTGGGCTGTGGCAAGGTGGTCAAGGCCTCAACTTTACTTGGGTCGGTATCTATTCCCTCAGTGGATACTATGTGTCCCACATACTTTACTGATGTTTGAAAGAATTGACACTTATCAATGGACAGTTTAAGGCCTAAGTCTTCCAGCTGGTCCAATACCTTAAATAATCTGCTCTCACGTTCCTCCAGTGAGCTGCCAAACACAATAACATCATCTAGGTATACCAGGCACTCTAGTAAGTTCATGTCCCCCACTGCACGCTCCATTAATCGTTGAAAAGTGGCTGGGGCACCTGAAATCCCTTGAGGCATCCACATGAATTCATAGAAGCCAAGCGGACAGATAAAGGCTGTCTTCTCACGGTCCTCTGGAGCCATCGGGATCTGGTAGTACCCACTGCGGAGATCCAGCACAGAGAACCACTTGCTCCCGTTTAGGCAGTCCAAAGCATCCTGAATGTGGGGCATTGTGTACTGATCAGGCATAGTCCGCCGGTTTAAGGTGCGATAATCCACGCACATCCTTACTGTCCCATTCTTTTTTCTCACTACCACAATGGGGGAAGCATATGGGCTTCTGGATTCTTGTATTACACCAGCAGCTAACATCTCTTGCAGATGCCATCTCACATCATCTATGTCAGCAGGTGCCAGGCGTCGAGACCTCTCACGAAATGGTCTTTCGTCATGCAGCCGGATATGGTGCTCAGCTACTTGCGCACATCCTATATCCCATTCCTTTAAAGAAAACACCTGGTCTCTCTGGGCAAGCTTCTCACTGATCCTCACTTTCCATTCAGCTGGCAATGGGGAGTCACCGAAATCAAACAAGTCAGGCGTTACTCTGTCATTCTTCCCCGAACTCTTGCTGCTGGGTAGCACTGCAGTGTCTGCACAATGCTCATTAGCCAAGGTGCTACCTCTATTACTCGAATCTCTCTGTCAGACACATTATGAACTTGAACCATTACCCTTCTGGCATAAGCATGGGCTCTAGCAGGCAAAATACTAGGCTTGACCAGCAGTCCCTCCGGCAATTTTCCATCGCCTGGTGCATCCAACATTAATATTTTATTCTTGACATCCTTTCTGATACGGACCTCTCCCTGTAAGGTACACTGGGCATTTGGCACCAGGATCAGAGACTCAGGATCCTTCTTCCAGACATAGATACATAGATACATAGACAGTGTCGGCAGATAAGGGCCTATGGCCCACCCAGTCTGCCCATTTGAGCTTGTAAGTTCAGTTTGTTTTCCTAGAAGTCTGTTGTCAGACAATTCCAACTGGTTCCTCTGGTTCTACTGTTTCACCATCTCTCTGTGCCTCATAGGCCTTCTTAATCAAGGCCGGAATTCTTAAAGCTCTACCAGCCCTTGACCCCTGTTTTTCATAACACAACTGTGCCAGCCATCCAAACATATGTGCATTAGTCCCAATTAGTAGAGGAACCCCATCATACAGTCCGGTAGGGGGACACACTAAGACCAGGGTCTCTACTTGCTCGGCCACTCCAGCCACAGAGGTGGGAAAAGACAGCCAAATTCGGATATATCCAGAGTAGGGTAGGCCTTATCACTTAACCCCAGAAATGCAGCCCCTCCAATGGTTGTAAGGGTACATCAGACAAATGCTTCTGATACCAATCTTGGAACATAATTGTCACTTGGGAGCCACTGTCTAATACAGCTCTTGTAGACACTCCATTCACCTTTACAGTGGTCTCCATGGAGGACCCACTATTCTGGACCATTCTGGAGAGGCGGTAGTGGGGGCCTGGGCAACTGACCTTGCCACAAAGGAACGTGAGTTAGCATTTTTGGGGCCCTCACTGGGATCATTGTGTGCACCCTTTAACCACTGATTTGTTCTCCGAAGCTCTCCTTGTAGTCTATATGCAACTTTGTCAGTGTCTTTTGGGGACCGGCATTCTCTCTTCATGTGCCCATCATTCCCACAATTATAACAAAACATACTTTCTGGAGTTTGAGCTGGCCGAGGCATCACACTGGGAGCCAGGGCGGGGGTACTACTAACTGGAAACCTTGGTGCCATCTCTGTCTGCGGCGTGATAAGCATTTGGAGACATCTCGTCAATTCCCCCACTTCCATGGTCAAGATATCAAGTTTTGAGCTGTTGTCAGCAGGAGATGCATGGGTGGGTACCCCAACCCCCATAGCAGATGCAGTCTGATGAGGGTCAGGGCCTGTACTTGCAGGAGCGGCCTTGATAAAGGGACTGTTTTTTACTTCCCCGAACTCTCTCAACAGTTCACCCCATTGTGGCATATCTTTTTCCTTCTCAGAGCACTCATTAACTGTCAACCTCTGCCCTAGACTTCACTTGATGGGTCACCCTCAGTCACTCGGGGTGTGTATAGCTATTGTTGCAAGTCCCTCCCAAGGTCGCCTTTTCTCAACTCCTTGAATTTCTCGCATTAGCTCATCATAGGAGGGTGGGGATTCCAGTTGATTTGCCAGGCGTAACTGAAGCAACAGCAGTTCTGAGAAGGGGGCAGACTTAAGGATCCTGTCCAGCCTGGTTCGGTCCAGTCAATCGCTGGCAAACTACCCTTTCTGAGGCATTCTTGCAACAATTTTTCCAGCCACGATACATACACAGACAACAACTCCCCTTGGTACTGTTGTGCACTTATTACTCTCCACCACAGGTCCTCATCAGAATCTGGGCTCCCATACACATTCTCCAAGGCCTCAAGATAGGCCTGTGCAGTTGCTTCAGGGTTACTGGCCCGTTTAGCACGGATGGTAGCCAGGGCAGGACCTCGGAGGCTCTCACTAACCCTCTTTCGCTTTTTGGCTTCCGAGCATTGCCATTTTAGCACTTGGGGGGCAACAGAGTCTACTCGGGTCTCCCAGTCATCCTCCCCTTGGGGGTTGGGGAGGGTTCCAGAAAAGATCCTCAACCTTCAGTAGGAGTCGTGACTAATGGCAGGTGCAGAAATAGGAGCCTGCATTGGTTCAGCCACCATTACGGGTACTGGAGCAGGAGAGGGTGTTGGGGGAGGAACACCCCCAGGTGGCAAGAATAGTTTCTTCAAGTCCTCCACAGTTTTCCTTCCCCAGCAACCATTTAGAAATTTCTCCTCAAAGTTTCAGATAGTGGTGGGGCTCATCCCCGGTCTTTACTGTCCTTAGTTATCACTCTCCAGGCAGTGAGGGCTCCCTCTGGGGTAATAGTCGATGGCACTTTGGAGCTATCTATGGGATCCTTAAACTCTACTAGGGCCAAGAAAGTGTGGGTGAGCAGATTAGCATGCCGACCCACCACTACAGGGTTTTGTAAACCTTCCACCTTGGAAAGTACTCCCTGTACAGTGTCCGTATTGATACCCAGGGGATGCCCAGGATAAGCATAGCATTTTGGGATTCGATCTCCTCCCCAGTACACCACTCCACCAGCTGGTGCACAGCCACTTCTGTCGGGGTACCCATTTATTTATTTTTTTTCCTAACAGAGGTTCATAAATATGGCCACTAGAGGACACACAATCCCAGCAGTGCCTCCAAAGTGTAACCCCTAGATGGCGCTATCCCAAGGGCTACTACCCCTGCCTGATTTGCCACTAACAGGTTGAGGGGCCTGGATCCGTTGGTGGGTGCCTCCACCCAGAGGTCAGGGTTTGCAATAGTTAATCTAACTTGGTCACAGCCCTCTGGGACACTGCGACCCCCTTTTCTTCCCACTAGTGGCCCACACAATATATCAGAATTACCTTCACAGTATACACTTACCCCCAGGATCTGGTTCGGTCAGTGTGACCCCTGGGACTCCCTGTAAAATAAGATGATAGAGTGAAAAAACCACAGTACAATGCTTTAACATAGACAAATACCTCAGGCAGTGTAACTTTGCTGAAACAAACAGATCTGATTTGTTTTGGGGGATATAACAAGGACAGGGGGAAATCAGGTTAATTAGTTTAAACACATTAATAATCACAGTACTGTGCACATATTTCAGAATCCCAAATGTCCCTAATGTCACTCTTACTGGGTACCCAGGCAATAAGAGGCTAGTCTATTTGGTGCAGCTGGTTGGGGCCCTGAAGATGGAAAATGCATGCACAATACCCAAATTGTAATCCGGAGCCAGTAGGCTCAGTTCATGGAGAAAGAAAGGAAAAGTAATCAGATGGAACACTTGCAATTAGATGATGGCGAGGAGCTACCTGATTTGTACTCACAAATTCAATGCTGAAACTGAATGGAAGGCAGATTGTCCTGGATTGCCAGGCGGAGCAGACCATGTGGACAAGGTTCTTGTGACTGGACCCCAAGGCAGTTCAGAGCAAATGGATGTAGTCTGGATTAAGCTGGGGTTTACTTGCAGCTTCATGCACTCAATTCACTGTACAGGGGATTTGGAACGCGAGTCCCCACTAGCACTACACACATTTATATGGAAAAAGAAAGTACAATACCAGGCAGGCTGCTTCTCTATCCCGATCGCAATTATTGCACAGTACCCGGGAGAACACACAGCAGATTCAGTTCCTGACAGACCAAGCGCGATTCAGCAATTTCTTCAGTCTTCTACAGGGTGAGCCTGGTTTCTACTTTTCAGATCTCCTTGATCCTCTTCACAGATCAGATTCAGTCCAAACAAGCACTTGCACAAGCTGCAGACCGAAACTTGGGGCCTTACACGCGTTTCCCGACTAAAACTGCACACCAAAGGAGCACAGGGCTCTGTCCCTCTTCACTGCCAGAGTTAAACTGAGACTCCAGTAGACAAAACCGGGCACTTCCTTTGAGTTTCTCCCAGTTCTTGGCTGGATTGACTGTCACTCACAATAGCCTCCCCCTGTTGGTGCAAAAAGGTGCCGAAGTCCAAACTACATTTCCCAGAGTCACTGCCCATACAATCCTCTTGTGGCTGGCTCAGATTACGAGTCCAAGTTCTGATTCATTCACAGGCACCATTTTAGAGCTACCTTAACCCACACTGATTGGTCCAGTTCAGCAGTTCAAAACTAGAATGGGGAACTAGGCAAACACAGTTCTGATTGCAAAGAAAAGCAGATTAGACAAACTGTATTTTCATTATTACTCTAAGTGATTTCTGGCAAACAGTTACATCTTTCAGATAGGTTCCCTTTGCACTCCTAGTGACTGCAAAAACGGAGAGAATTGGCAGCAGCGCGAGTGGGACTCAAGCAGAGAAACACACAGTCCCCCATACAAACTAATTATGTCTGCAAGCAGACAGCTCTTAAAGAGACAGTACCAGAGGCTCTAAAAACACTCACAGATAAATGGCTTAAACGCCAAACACCATTCAGGCTCAGAGCATTCAAGCAAGCTCCTGGAAGTCTTTTGGGAACCCCCATTTGCAGGGGGGTTACACCAAACAAGCGTTTGTCAATGCCAAATGTTTCCTTGCATGGTAGTCTCCGAATATGGGGCTGAAATCCAAGGCAGACAGAGGCATGAGGTAAGGGGGGGGCACATGAACAGAGGACAAGAGTACTGTCCGAACTGAGGAATGTGTACCAGATCATCAGGCTGCACAGTACTGGACAGCAATCTAGAAAGGAAAGACTATCCATCACAGGAGGCCATGTTCTGCAGGGAGACAAAACAAGACACAGGGAAGTAAGGCGAATCATGGCCGGGGTAGCAAACAAGTGAAAAGTAGAGTCACAATGCTGGCAGCTGACCCAGCCACCCGGCAGCCAGAGGCACAGCAGATTGGGAGCACTGGACTGCAATGAGCAGGCCAATTGTGGGATCAAGAAGTGGGGGCTGGGGAAACAAGGGCTGAAGAGGTCGCAGAGGAGAAGGCCAAACAGTCTGAAAGAGGAAGGCTCAGCAGGCTACCAAAAGGAAAACAACAAAGAGGCAGGGAGAAGCAGCAAAGGATGAACCACGAGAGGTGGGCTGGGAAGGGGATCGAGAAAACACTAGATAAATGGACAGCCAGAGGGGAGGCAGGACAGAGGCGGACATGGAGGGGCAGGGAGCAAAAAATAATAAGAAAAGCAGTGGGGGAGAAAAACGTGACACGTACCTGCAACAGGCAGAAGCCCCACAATCTTGAGGAACTGCAGGAACCATCTCAGGTCCGAAAACACATCACAGTGGAAGTTAGGAACCGGAAAGTCAAAGGGAATGGCCGGGGAACGGGACAGAGGGGGGTGAACAAAGAACATACAAAGGACTAGAGGAAAGGGGAAAGGGGAACAGAAACAGCCAGAGGAACGAAATGGAGAAGGCACAGCCCACAAGCCACACAGGAGCCCAACACGTGGGAATGGTTTTCGCACCCCACTAAGCAAGGAACTGGTGAGGAAGGCTAAAGATGCTCAGCTGCTTCCCGGACTGCTTTATGCAAATGAAAGTACTAAAGTGCTCTCTCACTGGAGTGCTTCAGTCCCCTCATGTACACAAAGTTTCCAACAGTGAAGCTGTGACCACCATCGTAATCGGCTTCCATGGTCATTGGTCTATCAGGGATGAGCCCAATGTAGATAGTGCAGCATTGGGCTAGTCCATGACACACCTGTGAAATGCCATTCTTTGAAACAAAAATGTTAATGCATTAGTTAGGTTTAAACTGGCAAAAGTAGGGAAATGAGGCTTTAGGGTTTCAACCCTAACACCCCCATTCCAACCCCTAAACAGACCCACAGGTGGGGGAGCTGTCTTGGGGCTGTGAACCCTATTGCTCACCCTATTCCATTACAAAAGAAGGTGACATGGGTACGGCATAGGAGAATGGGGTGAGCGTTAGGGTGGATAGACCCCTAACAGCCCCCCCCCCGCCTGTGGGTCTGTGCAGGGTGGGGAATGGGGTGTTAGGGTTAGAAACCCTAAGGCCACATTTCCCTACTTTTTTTTATTTAAACCTAATCAATGCATTATTGAAGTATTTTGCAATTTATTTCCTTACTTTGTGAGATAGTATAATAGTATCCTTATTTTACTGTGGGAGCGTAGGGTCCTTCGGACCCTGAGCTTCCATCCCTCCATAGATATGTACATGTATCTAGTTGTGGAAGCACAGGGACCTCTGGCCCCTGTGCTTCCAGTTAAAGCACAACAGTCACCAAATTGTCATCATAACCATGTCATTACCCCACCTCATGTACCCAGTGCAGAAACTTTTTCAGTCCCCACCAAAATGTAACTCCACGCAAGCATAATACCAATCCACAGCATAGGAACAGAAACACATTTTGGACAGGATCTGAAAAAGACAGTTATGACATACATGAGGTGGTGTAATAAGAAGGCTATGTTGAAAATATGGGCTCAAAATATTCAAAATTCACAAAGTTACAAGCATGCATAATGAAATTGCAACAAATAGTCATAATTGTGCCATCTTAAATAATTTTGACCCAAAATTTTCAACATAGCCTTCTTATGACCTCATCACATGTACCCAGTATAGAAAATTTTCAAATCCCTGCCAAAATATTATTCTGCGCAACTGCTATGCCATTCTGCACGGCAGGTGCAAAAATGCATTTTGGCCAGGATTTGAAAAATGACAGCTGTGACAAACATGAGGTGGGGTAATAAGATGACTATGTTGAAAATATGGGGCGAAAATATTGAACATTTCCAAAGTTACAAGCGTGCATAGGGAGATTGCAAGGAATGGTCATAACACAGCCATTTTTTTTCAAATTTTGACCCCAAAGTTTCAACATAGCCTTCTTATGACCCCACCTCATCAACTATATGCCTTTCATTGAACAAATCCCACTGGAAAGGTAATTTCACCAACTGAATGCAAAATCACCTTTCTGGTGGGAGTTGGCTAAGGACCTTCATACTGTTCATGAGGTGGGGTCCCCAAAAGGCCATTTTGAAAATTTGGGGTCAAAATGATGTAAAATGGCTGAGTTATGCATAAAAGTTGAAAACTACCATTGAAATACATTGAAGCGCATTTACCTCAGTTTCTCATATTGCAGTTGCCGGTTCCAGCAGCAAGACCTGTCTTCAGTTGGGACAGTGGTTATTAAACCTGGGACCTCTTGAGGAGAGTGAAGGTCTGTAAGGATGTCATGGGGGGTGTGGGGATATGGGTGCACAGTGGGAGGTCAGATGGGGGGTGCATGCATGATTGGCGTTGGACTTTTTTTGTGCAGGTTTAAAGAAAATTAAAAAAAAGACATTGAGGGACTTTTTTTTATTTCAGGGAAAAAAGGGACAGAGGGGAAGATACCACTAACCACCAATGAAAAGTTGGCATTGGAGAGTGGGGGGATACCACTAGACACCAGGGATAAAACCAAGAATATTGTGATCCCCCCCATAAAAAGCATGTGTGTGTATTGTATATATACATATACATATATATATATATATATATATATATATATATATATATATATATATATATATATATATATATATATATATATGTATGTATGTGTTTATTAAACGCTTTACTGTATACTAACATTAAAGTTTGAGCTTGAAAGGTTGTGGGCTAATGGTGACACTATGGAGTTATGCAGTTGAGAGAAACAAGAACTGTGTGCCTGAAAATAAAAAGGTACATAACAAAATGTAAATTTAGAAAAATGGACAATTGCAAGGATGGACAGCTTTGAAGAGAGACCGGAGGAGGGTATGTGTACATGCAGTGATGGTTCTCCCCTGATGAATTTGACATCCTTCTGCAGTAGGGAAGACTAGGAATGCACCACTCCTGTCAGACACAGTACTGCAGTAGTAGCAGCGCTACTACTCTGTGTCCTTAAGTTATTGAGTGCTTTACCTTACAGGTTATTTTTTTGTTTGTTTTTGACTGCAGATAAATTCTGCTTCTATACTTTTGAGGCCCTTCCGCTACTTTTCCACCCCCCCACCCCGTAATGAAATTAAGACAGTGCTGCCTGATGGAAAATGTATTCATGTTTTGGCTTGGAATATGATTTCATTTATTTTGCAAGTAATGTCTTGCTTGATTTGGGAATGAAGAAAAGATCTGAGAAAGAAGAAAAAAAAGATACTCATGGTGTATGGTGAGACAGAGAGACCACTAATTCTGGTACTAATAGTGTGTGTGTGTGTGTGTGTATGAGACAACTGGTATTTTCTTCATTCTCCATAGGGCAGATGGACATCTATCTGCAGTACGGAAAACAAAGAAAGTACCGCTGCTCTAATACATGGTTGCTCTATTGGAGCTTGCAATCTCACTGTTAGTGAAGATCGTGAAGGACTTTTGCAGACCAGGTTTGTTTGAGCCACAACGGTGTGTGAATTTTACACTGTGTGACATGATGCTGTTACGGGGGGGTGGAATGGGAGATCAGCTGACAGATTAGGCCTCCTTAAGTGGGTCATCAAACATGGTGGCAGTTGTTTTATGCAAATGAAAGTACTGAAGCGCTCTCTCATTGGAGTGCTTCATTTCTTTCAAGTAGACACAGTTTACGCCCATGAAACTGTGACCACTGTCATACCCTGCTTGCGTGGTCATTGGTCTGTCAGGGAAAAAAGTCAATGTACATTGCTCTGCATTGGGCTAGTCCCTGACACAGCTCTGAAATGCAGTTCTCTGAAGCAAAGCAAAATGTTTCTTCTGCATGCACAAGGAAACATAAAAAGGGATAGTTTTGCTCTACGGAGAAAGTTGAAAAGCAATGAAAATGATCAAAGGTATTTACATTTTCTTGGCTTCTCTCCTCTTATTGACCACCTGTATCAAAGCACAACTGATCATATTCAGACTTTCTGGTAGTCCCTTTGCAGTTCCTTCCTGAAAATATACCACCTGTGGTTAAAGCCTTCCATGCCCCATTTACATTAAGAGGGAAGAAACAAGTCAGCACACTTGATCAAGTGACTGAGAATGAAAGGAATCAGTCCATGGCTTTGACTTATTTTCAAACTATTATTGCAACATTTGCTTTCCCAACAGACTGGAAGAACATTATTGAAATGACCTGTAAAAATGGAGCTTTTCTTTTTCAACACGGAATGATTTTTATATATCTATACATATGTAGAGCAACTTAGGATAGGAGAACACGTTCTCTGAAATCACAGATGATACAATTGAAGTAGGAGGAAGAATAAATCTGGACTATCCCCCACTGTAGGGTTAAAGAAGAAATCCTACATTTGCTTTGATGTTGACCAACTTTGAGACTTTGTTAGGAAAAAAACGTACTGTTGCTATATGATTGTCAGTTTTATTGGAGTCTGAATCTGATACAAAAACATGTACAGAGATGCCTGATCATTTCTCTATGGCCATAGAACAAGAACATTAATTTTATGAATAGTTAGTTCTTGAAAGGGAACTATGATTTTGACATGGCAGTTCTGAATCTGATCTTTGATCTTGAAATTATTTTTTGCTAAATTTATCCCTGAATGAAAATAATTTTCCTTTTGTGTACTGTAGATACTTAAAGGGCTTCAAGAACGGTTGATCAGTTTCTAAACATAGAAACATAGAATCTGATGGCAGATAAGGACCACTTGGCCCACCTAGTCTGCCCATTTCCCTACCTAACGGATAAGCTTCAGATCCTAGTTAACCAACAGCCTACTTCTTCCTACCCCCCACCAGAATTGCCTTATGTCTGTCCCATGCTTTCTTGAATTCCCACACTGTTTTTGATTCTACGACCTCCTCAGGAAGGCTGTTCCATGCATCTACAACCCTCTCTGTAAAGAAATTCTTCCACACATTACCTCTGAGCCATCCCCCCTCTATCTTTAAAGTGTGCCCCCTTGTTCTTGCACATCTCTTTTTCTGAAAGATGCTACCCTCTTGGACTTTGTTGATTCCTTGAGGTATTTGAAAGTTTCTGTCATGTCCCCTTCTCCTCCTTTCCTCGAGGCTATACATCTTAAGCTCCTTTAGTCTTTCTTCATATGTCTTCTGGTGCAGACCCTGCACCATTTTGGTTGCCCTCCTCTGGACAGCCTCCACCCTGTCTATGTCTTTGCGGAGATGGGGTCTCCAGAACTGTACACAGTACTCCAGCTGTGGTCTTACCAACTGTCTGTACAGAGGGCCAACAACTTCCTGTTTTCTACTGGTGGTGCCTCTCCCTATGCATCCCAGTATCCCCCCAGCCCTCCTTACTGCCTTCTCACATTGCTGGCCCACCTCTAGGTCATCTGATATGACTACCCCCAGGTCCCTTTCCATTTTTGTTGTTGTCAGTATCTCACCCCTCATTCTGTACTCTTCCCCTGAGTTTTTGTTTCACAGGTGCATTACTTTGCACTTCTTTGCATTGAATCTAAGCTGCCATACATTTGACCATTCCTCTAACCTTGCCAAGTCCCTTTTCATCCATCTTTTCTACTTTATATCTTTCTTCTTCTTTCTTAAAGACAGTTTTTGTACCCTTTTCTGATGTAGATTCTTGCATATGAGTATGTGTTTTTTGTTCTTAATGGATTCTATTACAATGTACTTCCTGCTGACTATAGCAAATATTGCTATAATTAATTTTGGAATGGGTATCAACCTTTCTCCATAAGACTTTATTAGATATTCATTAACTTCAATTATCTCCAATCTACATGGACTTGATTTAAGAAAAATGAACTGAGCTGTTATCTGAAGCATTACTATTATCTGAGCTATGAATATATTCATTGAATCTATTGATTTCTTTTGTAATTTTATTTCTCGAATGACAAACCCAATAAAAAGATCATTAAAAAAAGAAAAGGATGTTTTCACAATGGGATGATGTAGGCCTGATCCATGATTGGTCTACAAAACCTATGTTTGAATAATAACCCCATCCTTATAGAGGGAGAGGTGGCTGTTTACCAAGGTGAGACAGTAGGGATAGATCTGTGGTCTCGTGCCTGAGAGTATAGATGGGTGAGAAGAGTTTATAAACAGTGTGGCCTCATGGTGTGAATAGGGCTTAGATAGCAAACAGTGGGCAAAGCCAATGGGCCTCTTCAGGTTAGAGGAGGACAGCAAGTCTTAAACTCCATGGGGACTCCTCTGTCACAGTGAAACTGAATAATAAAAAGGAAAATAAAATCTCACAATCAAATTGGCTTACAAACATTGTAAGCCACAACACTGTGCTACAGATTCATACTCTAGAATTGGAAAGGAAGATCCATCTAACATTCAGAGCATTTTAAAAAATAACTGTAAGGCAGCCATTTAAATTTGAAAGCAGTCATATGTCATTGTAAACAAAAACTGGCAAGCTACATCCAATATTTTTTTTGTTTTAAAGAACATATCTTCAAACACTGTCTTCATTTTATTTACACACAAGACTGCCGCATAAGGATAGCTGTAAAATAAGTAATATTCATTATAGGCGAGTTCCTGATCTCCAGAACTGTCCAAGTCCCTCCTGTGATAGTAAAGTGGCCCCGACACCATCTCCACTTAAGTTAAAGGCTATGTATACCTTCAAGCATTATTAGCACAAAAAAAGGAATTCTTATTTTGAAAATGGATCAGATAAACTCACCCGGTGAGAGGATAACTTAACCAACCCTTTCCTGGAACTATAAAACTGTGCTCTGTAAACAAGGCCCAAACAAAGTCGGCTTTTTCTACCATCCTAGCTACCATATTTACCACACACACTTGCATGAGCTGCTGCTGCTCATCCAGGCTGTCTTCTGTGAGTAATATGAAGAGAGCTGAACATTTTGGTTTCTGTTTAAAACAAACTCTGGCCAGAGCCAATATGGCTGTGGAGAGCCTTTAGTAGCAGCAAGAGTCATGAACAGAATATGCTGTGCTCTCTCTGCACAGGAGTCAGCTGTAATACTGCAGCAATTACAGTACTGTGCATGCGTGATACTCACACATGTGCAGTTTGCCCCAGAGTCAGCTTTGCACAACATGGCGGTACTGACATAACTATGCGTAACAACTCAGTCCCCTCGGGTTACTAGAATCCCATTAGTACTAGTCTTAGGCAGGTAGGAAAAGGCAGCTGGTGGAGAGGTCGTTAGGGGCTTTCTACATAATGACATCACTGTTTACTCAGCTAGCCTGAGAGAAGGATGATTATGCAATTTAGAACTCTTGCAGCAGCATAACCATTTTAGAGTCAGCTGCTCTCGGGGAGCTTAGAATGTTCATCAGTAAGTTCAAAAGTGGCAGTCAGAGTGGCAGGAGGTCTGCCATTGGGGCTCTGTCAAAGGGAGCCCTGTTATTTCTCACCCTAGTTTGGTAAAATCTTCAGTTTGCCTGCAGGACTCTTTAGTTTTACTCCAGGGGAAGTGAGAGGGAATGCAGTTCTTGTGGATCCAAGGGGCAGTCCCATGCAGTTTCTAAAGTTCACAGCTGCCTTAAGGAAGAACAATGAGTAGAATATGACAGCTACCAAAGAAAGAAAGGTGCCTTTTGTTCTTTCCATGACTGGGAGAAAGGAACAACTAATCTATGAGTACAGAATTTAAGACTGTTCTCTGAGGGAGTTGTCTGAGGTGTGTGTGCCCTAGATAAAGCTAGATCACGCCGGTCAGGATCCCTTTCCCAACTGTGCTGAATTTGAAGTTGGGAGTCTTTAGCAAGTCATTTGGGATTGGAGACTCATTTGGTGTAACCCTGAAGGAATGGCAGAGGCTCACATACAAACAGAGGTGAGAAAGAATAAGTGTCTCAGCTGGGACTTGAACCCAGGCCACCCGGAATACCGTTCTGATTGCGCTAACCAGTTGTGCCACTGAGACAACTGGAACCTGGGCCATCCCCTAGCACAAAACTCTTTCTCAAATGAACAACCCACTGGCAACACAAATGTTTACTTGTAACAATCACACAGGAGTGTTGTGTGCATATTTTATAGAACACATGCAAACAGAGGTGAGAAAGAATAAGTGCCTCAGCTGGTAATGGCAAAAGCTGTTTGTGGCAAAGGGTGGGAGGAATGCCATCTGGAGTTTCAGGTAGGGCTAAGTGGTTCATGGATGAGCACCAATGTTTCCTGGGCAAAGACCATGCACCAGGAGGATTTTTTTTTTTTTTTTAATTTAAGTTTATTATTTTCACTTATACAGAACAAGTTGCATATAGTAGAGTTATGTCAGGATACAATAAACAAACAATCACCATATACAATTCCCCCTGCCCCAACCCCCTTCCCCCTCCCCACAGCCTTGCTTATATTCGATTCCAAGCATCTCCACATGGATCACTTCTCCATTCAAGTCATAGGTCAGGTCAGGGCCCAACTCTTTTGGTTTGCCTACTGGAGCCATCAAGAAGGTTGTACTCCTGTTTGTATCATATATAAGGTATGTAGTTTTTCCCAGATTCTTGTGTATCTGGGGATGCAATTCCTCTTGCTAGCCCCCATTTGTTCCACTCCCAAATTAGATAATACCTCTTGCAGCCATTCTGTGTAGCTTAAAAGGAGATCATCTAGCCAGTGTCTAAAAAACAGCTTTTTAAGGAAGGAGGAAATGAGGGCCATATAATACCTTTTTGGCTTCACTCTCACACCTCTGTAATCCCCTATTAAACAAATCTCAGGAGTGAAGAGATCTATGCCAAACAGTGGGTCTGCCTTAGCTTTAATCAAATCCCAGAGGGCCTTCACTGGTGGGCAGTCACAAAATATGTGACAAAGAGTACCCTCTTCCTGATGGCATCTACTGCAAACAGAACTTGATGCCCTACCTATTTTATGAAGCCATGCTGGGGTCCAGAACATGCTGTTTAAAAATTGGAACTGCATCACTCTTAATCTATCCTGGGTAATATATCGATAGGTATTTTGCCATATAGCAGACCATTCATTAGACAGACATGTAAATTGCTCTGCCCAATACTTAGGTGTCCCATCAAGTTCCTCATATGCTTGGTCAAACAGAGAGATGTATAACCTTGAGACTGAGTGTGGGTCCCACACTCCACAGGATAGTGCCACAAAAAATCCCTCCGGTAATCTTCCCTCCCTAAAACCATCTTGGTCTTGCATTAACATGTGCCGTATTTGGTAAATCTTGAATATCTGGTTAGGGCCCACATTATACCTATTAAGGATAGATTCCACTGAACCACCCACTCCTTCCTGTAAAGGTTTTTTAGTCCTCAGTCCTCTCAGTGAGGGCACCCAAGTTTCCGTAATCATCTTCCCTCCTATTTTCAAATTGGGGTTCTTACAGAGGGGCTGCTTGTGATCCTTCTGGCCTATATACTTGAGGAAAGAGCATAACTGTGCATGGATCTTTAATGATGTAGCTATTGGTGTAGATGCCAATTTCTTCGGGAGGCATTTCTCTGTACAGTATACAAGGGCGGCCAGGTCAAGGCCCACCTCTCTGATCAGCTCAATCTCTAACTTAACCCATGAGGGAACATAAGACAGTGAGGCCTCTTCCTCTGGTGACAATAGCCATTTTAGATATTTACTCGCACAGCTAGCCCAGTAGTACAGGCCGAAGTACAGTAGTCTCAGCCCCCCCTTGGATTTGGGAGCAGCCAGTCTAAGGTAAGCTCTTCTGGGAACCTTCCGTTGCCATATGAAGTTCGAAATCACCATGAGGATCTTTTTAAACCATTTCAAAGGCAGCCAAATATTGAGCATGCTAATGGGGTAAAACACCCTGGGCAGGACATTCATTTTGATTAAGTTTTTCCAGCCCCAAAGTGAGAGTGGGAGAGTTCTCCATCTAGACAGATCCTGCTTAATGATATGGAGGATTGAGTCCAGGTTAAGTTGGACCATTCTAGATTCACTCCGGGCCAACATAATACCTAGATATTTAAGGGAGTGCGAACTCCACTGGAGACCAATTTCTGTAATTACACTCTTCTGTAACCTCCAGTCAAGTGGGAACACTTTTTTTCCTACATTGATTCTACAGTTGGACAATTTACTGTATCCCTCTATTATCTCTAGGACTACCGGAAAGGTATTCTGGGGGTTAACGAGATGGAGGAGTATGTCGTCCGCATACGTGGATACTTTGAACTCGTGGGTACCCAATGCCACTCCCTGAACCCCAGGATTAGACTTTAGACTACTAAGGAGGGGTTCCAGATAAATATTAAAAAGAAGGGCTAACGGGGGGAAGCCCTGTCTTGTACCTGAAAACAGCGGGAAAGTAGAGGAGAAAACCCCATTACAGTACAGCTGTGCACTAGGGTGATTATATACTGTAACGAAGCGACCCATTTGACAAAGGTGGGGGGGAACCAAATCTCTCCATGGCTGAAAACAGAAACTGACAATCTACGCTGTCGAATGCCTTCTCTGCGTCCAGGAAATGTCAGTCCGGCTGGGATGTCTGAAACTCTGGACATGGAGAAGACATGAGACAGCTTGTGCAGGTGATCTGAAGACATTCTCCCAGTCATGAATCCCACCTGATCCTGATGGATTATGTGAGGCATAACCTTCACCAGTCTATTCATTACTATCTTGGCTAGGATCTTAACATCATAATTATTCAATGATATGGGGCAATAACTAGTAACCTTATCCGGCTCCTTCCCCGGCTTGGGAATAACTATAATAAGGGCCTCTAACAGGTGCTTGTCAGTTGACTCTGTTTCCAGTATACTATGAAACAGTCCCTTCAAACCTGGGACTAATTGTTGAGCAAAACATTTATAAAAGTTGGGGGAAAACCCATCTGGGTCTGTTGCTGTGTCTAGATGCAAAGACTTAATTACCTCCAAGATTTCTAATTCCGAGATGGGGGAGACCAAGCCATCCATTAGCCCCTCCAGCACTGTTGGCAATTGCACAGAAGATAAATACTCTTTGACAGTATTCTTGTTAGGCTGTTGCTCCATAGGCTGCACAATTCCCTATAGTAATATTCACATTCCTGCATTATTCCTCGTGGATGTAATTTAAGGGAACCATCTCTCTGGGATCTAATGCTCTGCATAATTTTAGAGGATTCCTCTGACCTATGTCTCAGTGCCAGCAGATGACTTGATTTTTCCCCCTTGGTCTAAATAAGTCGCTTTTGTTTTGAGAAGAGCGTACTCCGCCTTTTCTGTTAACAAATCACTATACTGGTTTCTGTATTCTACTAATTTTGTTCTGATCGCTTCAGGGGTAGTGAGCGAAAGAATTTTTTCTATTCCCCTAATTTGGTCTAAAAGATGTAAGGCTTTTTGTTCCCTGTTCTTCTTTCTCTCTGCTGCAGTTTTGATTAGTTCCCCTCTTAAGACACATTCAAGGGCTCCCCATTCGATATCTTCTTTCCCAATAGAGTTGAGATTTTCCCTTTTATATTGTTCTACTCTATGTATAATATTCTCTTTAATCAGTTTATCCTTAAGTAATTGGTTGTTCAATTTCCAAATAGTTTGTCTGGGTAAGTTAGGGCTGAGGCCTAGGAAGCATCTGACCAAAGAGTGATCCGAAATAACCCCTGGTTCTATTGCATAATCCGAAGTTCCAGGGAGAAGTGATTGACTCATTAAGAAGTAGTCAATTCTCGATCTGGATTTATGAACCTCAAAAATAAAGGTGAACTCCCTGAGAGTCAGGTGTAGGACCCTCCAGGGGTCACATAAACCTGACTGGTCTGACATATCTCGGATCGCTCTCTAGGCTGGAGTCAACCCCCAAGCCTCTTCCCCTCCTTATCTAAGTCTGGGGAGAAAGGGAGATTCCAGTCTCCACCCAGTACAATAGGGAGGGTTGTGAAGGGTGTCAGAGCACTCAGCAGCTCCATAAAAAAAAAAAAAAAAAAAAAAAATGGAGAGTCTGCATTAGGCCCATACACTCTTCCCACTAGTACCTTCGTTCTGTCTAAGATGCCCATAATTAGGACATAACGCCTGTTTGGATCTCTAATGCATTGCTCACATGCAAAAGGTGTGGATCTTGAACTTAGGATTGCCACTCCTCTGCTAGCTGTACTATCCCCTGCCATGAACACCTGTCCCACAAACTGTCTCCTAAAGAGATATGCCTTGGACTCAAGCATATGAATCTCTCACAGACAAATAAAACTCCCCTTCAGTAATTGCATATGTTTAAGAAGTTTGTACCGTTTCATTTTGTTGCAAGACCCCTTGATATTCCATGAAATCCAAAGATAATTATGACCCATATAACCTCTGTATAACTCAGATCTTATCTCTAACATTATACACCAAGCAGATCTGAATCCAGATTACTGATGTGATCCTATCTTGGTGATGCCAATTGCCCTGTATTGACCTGTAAGCAAGGCTCTCCCTCCCCCTGTCCCCCCCTCCATCCCCTCCCCTTCCTGAAGAACTATATCTCTGCACAATGTGGTGTAGCAGCCCTATGCCCATACCCAAGTAATACCTGAGAAAATCTAAGGAAAAGGCGAAAATCCCCCAAAAAGACACCCCCACCCAATGAAAGTGTCATATGGTCCATGATCGCTGGTCAACCCACCACCGTGCTGTCAGCCCCCACCTCACCATTACTCTATTCTGCCCTTACTAACAGTAACTAAAAGTGTTGCAAACCTATGGTCATCTCTCTATCCTCATGAAAGCTAGTTTTACTTAGGCCACTTCCTAGTAAATCAAACCAAGTGGCACATAATCCCTTTGTAAAGCAAACAATATAATCCTCCAGAAGTCTTCCTTCCCCGATTTAAAGTTGGGGACAGACCAACTGGTAAAAGCCCCTTGATCCGGGGAGAACTTCCCTTTCTCTATGAAGGATCCCCTATCACAGACTAACTCCAGTGTCACAAATCTATCTATCTGATCGCGGAGACCCCAGCGCCTCCTATAGAGCTGCCAACCTGGGCTTTGATAACCCTTCAAAAGAGAAAAATAAAATGGACATTAAATAAAATTGGTAATGGTCCCTGACACTCCCAGCAATGCCATTCAAAGAACCCTGTAAAAAGTAGCATCCTGTCCACAATAACCCCTCAAAATAAGACATTTGTCTGGAGTCCTGAGAAGCCTGTAGAAAGTGCTGTTTATGCCCTTTAAAAGAAAGAGACCCTCCTTTGGGAACTGTAAACAACAGACATCAATAAAATGAACCAAGATGTTCCCTTCAGAGCGGTCTCCCCCTAGTGACTTTAAAGCTTCTACACACTTCAGTTCATGGTACAGGAATTTTTTGTCGATGATACACCGTCTCTGCTCCTACCAGAACATGGTTTAAGTAGCAGCTAAAGTTATAAGTTGCAGCTGAAGGGAAAGGAAAACCAAAACCAAGTCCTTATGCTGAGAACGTAACTGCTGCTAAACTGAGAGATCCTTCTGGAAAAGAAATAACTTGAGAATACCCCCAGGTCTTCCATTACGTCCTCGGCCAAAAACAGGGGGTAACACCACTAACCTAGCAAAACGTCCAGGCGTAAGATGACTTTTCACTCCAGATTCATTTGAGAAATTTGAAAACAGTACCAGTCTATTAAACAAAAGCCCACCTGTAACTCTAAGAGTTGCAGTACCATTCCCAAAGATCAGGCTCCCTCTAGCGGTTGAACTCAGACAGTACAGTCCAAGTCATGATGGAGGAAATGCTGCACGAACATGCAAGGCTTCACTCCTCTGCAGCACATCCTCCAGGCCGCTGCAGAGCTCCTAGACAACAATCGAGGGAGGGGGGTGAGTAAACGAAGGCAAAGCTGCAAAATTAACTTACTTAACCCTGCCAGTTCCCGCTCCGATCTTGAAGTGTCCAAAGTCACCAAAATAAGCTACCTGAGTGCAGGAACACATAGCGCAGCAATCAACTAGGTGAGCCTTTTAAGAACTAGTAGGCTACATCCAATAACCAATATCCAAGATTACTATTTCCAACTTGTCACAAGCTTGTAGATTAGAACCTTACTTCTCAGAACTCTTCATTTCTCAGCCTTCTTTGAAAAGATCTGGAAGGGCCACTCTAAGACCCACCGCTGCCGAACTGGCATCCTCATAACTCACCCAGGTACCGGACAGGAGTACCTGTAACCTAGCAGGGTATCCCATATGAAAACGGACTCCTGTGGCAATCAGCTTGACCACCAGTGGGTGGTAAGTGGCCCTACATTAGCACACAAAGGCAGGGAGATCCTGTGCAACCCTCAGAGTAGATCCTTCCCATTTAATCTCTTGGATCTCTCTAATTTTACTGAAGAAATATTGCCTTTCACCGGCCTGGTGGTGCTGAGGGTTGAGGAGCTGGACACCACACCTCACGCCATGCTGGCGACCCGGGTTCGGATGTGAGCCCAGGGTGCCAGGGTTGGCAGGGGAGGGATGGGATTGAGGCATCCGAAGACTGCTCTCCCATCCCTGGGGAGGGATCCAGGGAACTATTGCTATTTAGCAGCACCTGGTGATGACCGGGAGCACTACTGGAGTAGGGTTAATCATAGGGGCGAGTGCGGCAGATGTCAGCACATTGTGTCCAATGTCATTGCACACTCGCACTCCAAGGGGACAGAAAAACTTAGGAGGAAAATGGCAGCACAGGGTCCACAGCAGCATGATAGCCGCAGCTTCACTGGCCGACGAATGCCTGGTCTAGAGGTGTGTGCCGGTATTGGTTCCTTGCCGGGCGAGGGGACATGGGGGAGTCCCTTTTGATGGTATAGCTGCATATGCCAGCTGGGCATGTCCAACTCCGGGGTCGGAGGTGAAAGAAGGAGCAGTGGCTGGAAGTAAGCAGGGGCTGTGGCTGCAAAGGAGGATTAAATATGATATGATAAAAAAAAGAAATGCTGCCTTTCTTGGTAATTTAGGAAGCGGAAAACAAATGGTTGAGGTGGGGCGCCTGATAGTGGCATGGCTCTTAACATGCTGTGGGCCCACTCGATTATGTAGTTGGGACTGAAAGGAGTGGCGCCTACAAGTTTGATCAGCAGCTTCTGTGTGAAAACAATCGCATCGGCCCCCTCCTCTTTCTCAGAAAGGCCTATGATCACTGCATTATTCCTTCTGCTTCATCCTTCCAGGTCTTCGATTTTGCTTTCTAGCTTGCTAATTTTTTGTCTGAGTGCTACCACTTCTGGCTCCTGTTTGGCAATCTGATTCTCTAAATAAGTTATACGGGCTTCACTGTCCATGGTTCTCCTTGCAAGATCCTCCAATGTTTGGATCGCTGATTTCATTTCCTCAGTGATGGTGCAAATCTCCTCCCGGAATGGCTTAAATTCTGCCAGGAACCATGCTAACATCAGCGGTTCATGTTCATGAGCTGTCTAATCTGTTTCTGGACTGCCGGCAGATGCAGAGGCCCTGGATTTTTTGCAGCCTTTGCCGGGGATGGAGGTGGGGTGTGCCTGGGTGGCACTTTCTTCATTTCTATATCCATTTGCTAGGATACCTCTCTGATACGCCTCCAGGTATCTTCAGACAGGTGAGAAGATAGGAAAACACAGCTTAGCTGCTGCTTTTTAAGTGTAGAAATTGAACTTATATTGGTTGGGTGGCTGGAACAGTAAAATCAGGCTGCTAGTCGACTCCCTGGATCACGTGACTCCCCGCACCAGGAGGATTTTAAAGTGTGTTGCACATCTCACAGATATACAGTTTGGAAGAGAGACAGAGATGTTTTTGTGGAAAACAGTATTTACTCCCTACTTCAAGTCATAATGCCCTGTTGTGACATCACAATATGTTACCATGAGAGTAACTGTGATGTCACAAGCTGTGCATTATGACCTTAGGTAGGGAGACAGCAACAGAAATAGATGCACTCTTCAAGAGCACAAATCCTGTTTTCATGCAAATGACCTGAGCAATAAATAATGGGGAGGAGGAATAAAGAACTAATGAGAACTACAAGCTGAACTTTATCTAAATATTATCATAGAATCATAGAAGGCTGTCAACAGATAAGGACCTCTAGGCCCATCTGGTCCCGCCCATAACCCCTCCCCCCTCCCTCAGGAAGAATCCCTCCATCCATTTGCGGCCTGTACTCTGCCCGCTAGTCCCATGTGTGTGTTCAAAGCCCTCTTGAAGTTCTCCACTGTATCCACCCCCACCACCCTCTCTGGCAGCCTATTCCGTGGCTGTACCACCCTCTTGGTGAAGAACCTGCCCCTGATGTCCCCTTTGAACCTGCCCCCCTCTAGTCTGAGGGTATGTCCCCTAGTGGAATTGTTCTTACTCAATTTGAATATGCTGTTGACCCTCACCCTGTTTATGCCCTTTAAGTATTTGAATGTCTCCACCATATCCCCCCCTCCCTCTTCTCCTCCAGACGGTACAGGCCCAGTTCCCCAGCCTCTCCTCATTTGTCCCCCCCTGCATCCCCCCACACCATTTTGGTTGCTCTTCTCTGGACCCTTTCCAGCCAGTCCATGTCCCATTGCCGGTATGGCCTCTAGAACTGGACCCCATATTCCATGTGTGGTCTGACCGTGGTTTTGCACAGTGGCAGGATCACCTCCCTCCTCCTGCTTGTGAAACCCTCCCTATGCATGTCAGCATATTTAGTGCCTTTCCTTCTGCCCTGTCATACTGACTTCAGACTTTAAGATTGTCTGAGATGGTAATTCCCAGGTCTCTTTCCTGCTCTGTCTCCTCAATCGCCCCCCCCACCCAAGTCGGTATTTCACCTTCAGGTTGTTATTCCCTATGTGCATAATCCTGCACTTTTTTGTGTTGAACTGTAATTGCCATCTTTCTGACCACTTCTCCAACCTGGCCAAGTCCTTTCTCATATACTCCACCCCCCCTTCTGTCGTATCCACCCTGCTACTACAGATTTTCATGTCATCTGCAAACAGACACGCCTTCCCGCGCAGACCCTCTGTGATGTCCCTTATGAATATGTTGAAAAGTATGGGTCCCAACACAGACCTCTGCAGAACCCCACTTTCCTCCTTTGAGTACACCCCATTAACTCTGACCCTCACCAACTAGTGTTCCACCCAACTAGTGAGCTTGTTTCCCACCCCAAAGCTTTCCACCTTGCCTATGATTCTCCCATGGGGAATGGTGTCAAATGCTTTCCTGATGTCCAGGTAGGCTATGTCCACTGCCCCTCCCTGGTTCCATATCTCCATCACCCTGTCGAAGAATTCAATCAGGTTGGTCTGGCATGACCTGCCACCTGTGAATCCATGCTGATTGTCATTCAGTAGGCCCCACCCCAGATGCTTAACCAGTTTCTCCTTAATCAGTGCCTCCATCAGCTTGCTGACCACAGAGGTCAGGCTTATCAGGTGGTAGTTACCTGGCTGTTCCCTCTCACCCCCCCCATTGTAGTGGTACTACCGCAACCTTTTTCCAGTCCTCCGGAACCCATCCCTCGTGCAGTGACAGGTTGAATAGCCTTGTGTTTGATGCCGCCAATTCCTGTTTCAAATCTTTAAGTACCATCGGGTGAATCCCGTTTGGCCCCATCACCTTATCGGTCCACAGCTTGCTCAAGTCCTCCAGCACCCTAGCTTCTGTGAAGGGACTGGAGTCCATCTCCCTACCCGTCCTCCCCCTATTTTCCAATTTTGGCCCCCCTCCCTCCTCTACTGTAAAGACCGATGCAAAGTATCTGTTTAAGACATTGGCTTTTTCTATGTCTCCCTCCACCACTGCACCCCCTTCCCCTTTGAGCCTCACTATCTCTCTCTTCCCCTTTTTCCTGTCTCTTACATATCTAAAGAACCTCTTGTCCCCCCTTTTTACCCCCCTTGCTATACATTCTTCTGTTTCAGCCTTGGCCCTCTTGATCACCTTCCTTGCTTCCCTCAGTTTATCCCTAAACACCCCCTTACCTACCTCCATTTGTGTCACCCTATATACCCCACATGCCCTCCTCTTCTTCTTGACTACTTTACTCTCTTCAGTAGTGAACCAAAATGGTTTTCTACCCCTCTTTCTCTTGTTCACCATCGTAACGCAAAGCTCTGTCACCTTCCGTAGTCCTCTTTTAATTTCCCCCCATAGTTCCTCCACGTCTTCCAGGACCTCTGCCCCCTCCAGCTCCTCCTGTACCATTGCTCTCATCCTCCCAAAGTCTGCCTTGCTATTGTCAAACACCCTAGTGTTCGAGTTGTCCTTGGTCTGACCCTTGTTGATCCTAAATTTCACCACACTTTGGTCACTGTCGCCCAAATTTTCCCTGACCCCCACCCCCTCTACACTGTCTCCATTTACCAAAATCAGGTTCAGTATGGCTCTCCCTCTAGTAGGTTCCTTTACCAGTTGGCTAAAGAATGCTTCCTGCAAGGCTTCCAGCATCCCCCTACACCTAACTGTGGCTGCTCCCGGGGTGACCCAGTCTATGTCAGGTAGATTTAGGTCTCCCAGTACCATGATTTCTCCTCTGCTGGCCATGTCCTGCATCTCTTTAACTATCTGTTTGTCAATCTTCTCTTTCTGATTTGGTGGTCTGTAGACCACCCATACCTTCACTGCCTTCTACCATGTTCTACTTGAGGACACCCACAGGGTCTCCGCAGATCCATCCCCTTCCCCCCTGCACAACAACGCATTTATATCCTCCTTTACATAAAGGGCTACCCCCCCTCTTTTTCCTATCCTGTCTCTCCTATACAGTACGTACCCTGACATTTCCACTTCCCAACTGTAGTTCTTAGTCTACCAGGTCTCCGTGACTGCCATCAGGTCCAGGTCACCCTCTGTCACTATCGACTGCAGTTCTCCCATTTTATTACCTAGACTCCTGGCATTGGTCAGCAAACCCCTCCACCAGCCCTTCCCTTCCCCCTTCCCCCCTTGTCAGTTTCTCTTGCCCCCTTCTGTGGGGAGAGCTAGTTATGCCCGATCCTCTCCTTTATCATACTTGGTAACACCTAACTACACACTCCCCCTCTCCTAGTTTAAATCCCTCCCTAGTATTTTATCTATCAATCCTGTAGCTTCCCCCTCAAAATCCTGGCCCCCTCGTCATTTATGTGCAACCTGTCTCTAGCATACAGATGTTGGTCTACCCATGTGTCTCCCCAACCCCCTATACATTCATAGCCCTTCTTCTTGCACCACTGCCTCAGCCAGTGATTAAAATATTTGATTATCAATTGTCTCACTGTACTGGCACAGTGAACTGGCAGGACTTCTGAGAAGGCTATGGTGTCTACTATCCCCTTGCACCCTCCGGCTAGTTCCATAAATCTCCTCTGTACCTCTAGGACCTCTTCTCTGGCCAAATCATTTGTGCCAAGGTGTACAACCAGGTTAGGCTCCCCCCAATCAGCATGATGCATTCCTTAATTCTTGGGAGAGCCCTGTCTGCTTCCATCCCTGGCTCGCAGATAACCAACCTCCCTTTGAAGGCTACACCCTTCCTTAACCAATGGATCCCTTTAATAATGGAGTCCTTGTACACTATCACTGATTTGTCGTGAGCTGCCCCCAAGACTGCCATCGCCTCATCTACCTGGCTAGTCTTTCCATTCCTCCTGGCTTCCCCTTGTACACCTTCCACTTCCCCTTACCTATACATCTGTCCCCTTGCCCAGAATGGAGCCCCTGGCCTCGCCCCTCCAACCTCCCTCCTACCTCATTCCAGGCCCCCGTCCTCTCCCACCCATCTTCTCTGTGGATGCCTGTCCACTCTGACCTCTTCTAGTAACACCCCTGTTTCCATCCCCTCCCTTTCTTTCCACTGTCTGCTACAGCCAGTCCTCCCACATATCTCTCCCTTTCTGCTTACTATCCTGCCTCCCCTTCCTGGCCTCTATAGCCTGATCCTCCCCTTCTCCCGACCTCCACTGCCCTTCCTGACCTTCCAGTTCATTCCCTTTTCCAGATTTCTCCTTCCTTTCCTGGTTTCCATGTTCGTTTCCCACTGCCTCGAACCCATACACGTCCTCTTGCTCCATTGTCCTCATTAAGGGCCAGTATTTGTTGGAGCCCATTGTGTACCTATGCTCAAGAGCGCTGGTACTCCTGCCTGTCGTGTCCCTGTCCTCTGACCTGGTACTCCTGCCCATCATGTCCCTGTCCTCCAACCTGGTCTTTCCTGCCGTGTCCCCTTGTGAGACCATCCCCCTCCTGTCCACCCAGTTGGTTTGCAGTCCTCCCTCTTCCTGGCTTCCCTCCACAAAGTTAGTGACTATGTTTCTCCCTGTGCACATTAACTCTCCTTTCAGCCATGCTAGCTCGGCCTCCAACTTCCCCAACAATAGGCAAACTGGGCATGCCCTCAGTCTCCACAGAGTACTCAGGTACACTGCCACACTGCAGTTGTTATATCCCACAACCCTCTCACCCACATGCGCCCTCTTTTCCTCCTTCCACTGGTTGTACCTCCCCATGCCCCCACTGCCCACTAACTTGTCATGTCCCTCCCTCCTGCTTCATCCCACTATGCTGTCCCCATCCCCTCCCCAGACCATCATTCCCACACCTCCCTGCCCTCCACTCCCCCTCCTGCCCACAAGGCCAATTCCTCCTCTCCTTCATTCACCCTCCCGGTGCCATGCCCTCAGTGAGATTTCCCTCTTTTACCAGAACCTGCCTACATATAAACGCAGCAGAAAAACAGTGCCCAGCTAAAGCATAGAGAATCAAGCTGTTGGCTGTGCCCGCCCTGATTTAAGTACAGAAAACCCTGAAATTCTAAGAAGAAATGTATTTATTTATTTATTGAAATGTTTCACCAGGAAGGCACACTGAACAAAAAGTTGCTCATCTCCCAGTGCGACATGGGCGGGGGGGTTACAATTGAATGAAGAATTAGACATACAGTTTAATATTTAACATATCCGAGAAATTAAACATTCATTTACATTTGTAACAAGACATACAGTTAAAAAATATCATAAACATACAGATGCATTTGTGACATAACATACAGTTGAATATATCAGACCTGTGGAATATGCATTTAATTACAAGTGACATATCTGATGAACATAGTACATAGTGGTGAAGGGAGAGGGGAGCATGCTGAGCAGCAGGCTCGGGGGAGGAAGGTTTAATAGGGGATGTGAGTCATGGAGAGGGGAGCAAGCTGAGCAGCAGGCTCGGGGTGAGGAAGGTTTAATAGAGGATGAGTCATGGAGAGGGGAGCATGCTGAGCAGCAGGCTCGGGGAGGAAGGTTTAATAGGGGACGTGAGTCATGGAGAGAGGATGCTGAGCAGCAGGCTTGGGGAGGAAGGTTTAATAGGGATGTGAGTCATGGAGGGGAGCATGCTGAGCAACGAGCTTGGGGAAGGTTTAATAGGATGTGAGTCATGGAGGGAGCATGCTGAGCAACAGGCTCGGGGGAGGTTTAATAGAGGATGTGAGTTATGGAGAGGGGAGCAGGCTGGAAGTAGCAGGCTCGGGGGGAGGAAGGTTTAATAGGGGATGTGGAGTCAAGGAGGGGCAGGCTGACAAGCAAGGCTCGGGGTAAGGTTTAATAGGAGGATGAGTCATTGAGAGGGGAGCATGCTGAGCAGCAGGCTCGGGGGAGGCTTAATAGGGATGTGAGTCATGGAGGGGCATGCTGAGCAGCAGGCTCGGGGGGAGGTTTAATAGGGGATGTGAGTCATGGAGAGGGGAGCATGCTGAGCAGCAGGCTCAGGGAGGAAGGTTTAATAGGGGACGTGAGCCATGGAGAGGGGAGTCTGCTGAGCAGCAGGCTCGGGGGGAAGGAAGGTTTAATAGGGGACGCGAGTCATGCAGAGGGGAGCATGCTGAGCAGAAGGCTCGGGGGGGAGGAAGGTTTAATAGGGATGTGAGTCATGGAGAGGGGCTTATGCTGAGCAGCAGGCTCTGGGGAGGCTAATAGGGACGGAGTCAGGAGAGGGAGCATGCTGAGCAGCAGGCCCGGGGGGGGAAGGTTTAATAGGGGATGTGAGTCATGGAGAGGGGAGCATGCTGAGCAGCAGGCTCGGGGGAGGTTTAATAGGGGATGTGAGTCATGGAGAGGGGAGCATGCTGAGCAGCAGGCTCGGGGAGGAAGGATTAATAGGGGATGAGTCATGGAAAGGGAGCATGCTGAGCAGCAGGCTTGGGGAGGAAGGTTTAAATAGGGATGTGAGCCATGGAGGGGCGTGCATGAGCAGCAGGATGCGGGGTGGAAGGTTTAATAAGGGACGTGAGTCATGGAGGAGACATGCTGAGCAGCAGGCTCGGGGAGGAAGGTTTTAATAGGGGACGTGAGTCATGTGAGAGGAGAGCATGGGCAGCAGGCTCGGGGAAGGTTTAATAGGGGACGTGAGTCATGGAGAGGGAGGATGCTGAGAGCAGGCAGGGGAGGTTTAATAGGGATGTGAGTCATGGAGAGGGGAGATGTTGAGCAGCAGGATCGGGGGGTGGAAGGTTTAATAGAGATGAGTCATGGAGGGGAGCATGCTGAGCAACGAGCTCGGAGGAGGAAGGGTTTAATGGGGATGTGAGTCATGGAGCAGGGGAGCATGCTGAGCAGCAGGCTCAGGTGGAAGGTTTAATAGGGGATGTGAGTCATGGAGAGGAGCACACTGAGCAGCAGGCTCAGGGGAGGAAGGTTTAATAGGGGATGTGAGTCATGGAGAGGGGAGCACACTGAGCAGCAGGCTCAGGGGAGGAAGGTTTAATAGGGGATGTGAGTCATGGAGAGGAGAGCATGCTGAGCAACATGCTCAGGGGAGAAAGGTTTAATAGAGGACGTGAATCATGGAGAGGGGAGAATGCTGAGTAGCAAGCTCGGGGGAGAGGAAGGTTTAGCAGGGGATGTAAGTCATGGAGAGGGGAGCATGCTGAGCAGCAGGCTCGGGGGGGAGGAAGGTTTAATAGGGACGTGAGTCATGCAGAGGGAGCATGCTGAGCAACAGGCTCGGGGAGGTTTAATAGGATCTCTGAGTCATGGAGAGGGAGCATGCTGAGCAGCATGCTCGGGGAGGAAGGTTTAATAGGGATGTGAGTCATGGAGAGGGGAGCATGCAGAGCAGCAGGCTTGGGGGAGGAAGGTTTAATAGGGGATGTGAGCCATGGAGAGGGGAGCATGCTGGCAACAGGAGGATAAGGGTGGAAGGCTTAATAGGATGTGAGTCATGGAGAGGGGAGCATGCTGGCAGCAGGCTCGGGTGGGAAGGTCGGTTAGGGACAGTGAGCTATGAGAAGGAGCATGCTGAGCAGCAGGCCGGAGGAGGGAAGGTTTAATAGGGATGTGAGTCATGGAGGGGCAGTGCTGAGCAGAAGGCTCGGGGAGGAAGGTTAAATAGGGGATGTGAGTCATGGAGAAGGGAGCATGCTGAGCAGCAGGCTCGGAGGAGGAAGGTTTAATAGGGGATGTGAGTCATGGAGAGGGGAACATGCTGAGCAGAAGGCTCGGGGAGGAAGGTTAAATAGGGGATGTGAGTCATGGAGAGGAGAGCATGCTGAGCAACATGCTCTGGGGAGAAAGGTTTAATAGAGGACGTGAATCATGGAGAAGGGAGAATGCTGAGCAGCAGGCTCGGGGTGGAGGAAGGTTTAGCAGGGGATGTGAGTCATGGAGAGTGGAGCATGCTGAGCAGCAGGCTCGGGGGAGGAAGGTTTAATAGGGGACGTGAGTCATGGAGAGGAGAGCATGCTGAGCAGCAGGCTCGGGGGTAAGGTTTAATAGGAGACGTGAGACATGGAGAGGGGAGCAGGCTGAGCAGCGGGCTCGGGGGGAGGTTTAATAGGGGATGTGAGTCATGGTGAGGGGAGCATGATGAGCAGCAGGCTCAGGGGAGGATGGTTTAATAGGGGATGTGAGACATGGTGAGGGGAGCAGGCTGAGCAGCAGGCTCGGGGGGGAGGTTTAAAAGGGGATGTGAGTCATGGGAGGGGCATGCTGAGCAGCAGGCCCTGGAGGAGAATTTAATAGGGGATGTGAGTCATGAGAGAGAGGCATGCTGAGCAGCAGGCTTGGGGAAAGAAGGCACAATAGGGGATCACGAGACATGGAGAGGAGTGGAGCATGCTGAGAGCAGGCTCTGGGTGGAAGGTTTAATAGGGGATGAGTCATGGAGGCGGGCAGACTGAGCAGCAGGCTCAGGGAGAAGGTTAAATAGGGGATGAGAGTCATGGAGAGGGCAGGCAGGCGGCAGGCTCGGGGAGAAGTTGTAGAGGATGTGAGTCATGGAGGGCATGTGCTGAGCATGAAGCAGGGGTAAGGTTTATGGGGGCGGAGACATGGTGAGGGGAGCATGCTGAGCAGCAGGCTCAGGGAGGATGATTAAGGATGTGAGACATGGAGGGGAGCAGGCTGACAGCAGGCTCTGGAGGGAGGGTTTAATGAGGATGTGAGTCATGGAGGAAGCATGCTGAGCAGCAGGCTCGGAGGAGGTTAATGGGGATGTGAGTCATGGAGGGGCATGCTGTGAGCAGCAGGATGGGAAGGAAGGTTTAATAGGGGATGTGAGTCGTGAGAGGAGCATGCGAGCAGCAGGCTCGGGGGTGGAAAAGAGTTTAATAGGGGACGTGAGTCATGGGCGAACAGGCTGAGCAGCAGATAAGGAGGAGGTTAAATAGGGATGTGAGTCACGGAAGGGGAGCAGACTGAGCAGCAGGCACCGGGGGAGGTTTAATAGGGACGTGAGTTACGGGAGGGGGAGCATGCTGAGCAGCAGGCCTGGAGGGAAGTTTAATAAGGGACGAGTCATGGAGAGGAGGAGCACGCTGGAGCAACAGGCTCGGGGAGGAAGTTGTTTAATAGATGATGTGAGTTTATGAGAGGGGGAGCATGCTGAGCAGCAGGCCCGGGGCAGGAAGTTTTAACAGGGATGGAATATGGAGAGGGAGCACAAGTAGCAGGCAGGGGTGAGGTTTAATGGAGGATTTGAGTCATGGAGGGGAGAATGCTGAGCAGCAGGCTCGGGGGAGGAAGGTTTAAAAGGGGATGTGAGTCATGGAGAGGGGAGCAGGCTGAGTAGTAGGCTCGGGGGGAGGTTTAATAGGGGATGTGAGTCATAGAGAGGAGAGCATGCTGGGCAGCAGGCTCGGGGGGAGGTTTAATAGGGGATGTGAGTCATGGAGAGGGGAGCATGCTGAGCAGCAAGCTCTGGGGGGGGAAGGTTTAATAGGGGATGCGAGTCATGGAGAGGGGGCATGCTGGGCAACAGGTCAGGGAGGAAGGTTTAATAGGGGCGTGAGTCTTGGAGAGAGCAGGCTGAACAACGGGCTCAGGAAAAGGTTTAATAGGATGTGAGTCATGGAGGGGAGCATGCTGAGCAGCAGGCTCAGGGAGGAGGATTTAATAGGGGATGTGAGAGACACATGGAGGGAGCATGCTGAGCAGCAGGATCGGGAGGAAGGATTGTGGGATGGGAGTCATGGAGAACAGAGTAGGCAGCAGGCTCGAGGGGTTTAATAGGAGATGGAGTCATGGAGAGAGGGGCAGGCTGGGCAGCAGGCTGGGGAGGAAGGTTTAAAGGGCGTGAGTCATGGAGAGGGAGCATGCTGAGCACATTCTCGGGGTGGAAGGTTTAATAGGGCTGATGGTCATGTGAGGGGAGCATGCTGTAGCAGTCTCAGGGCGGAAGGAGTTTAATAGGGATGTGAGTCATGGAGGAGTATGCTGAGCAACAGGCTCGGGAGGAAGGTTTAATAGGGGATGTTAGTCATGGAGAGGCATGTTGAGCAGCAGGCTCAGGGAAGTAGGTTTAATAGGGCGTGGTCATGGAGAGGGAATGCTGACACTCCGGGGAGTAGGTTTGAGCATGCTGAGCAGCAGGCAGGGGTGGAAGGTTTAATGGGGATGTGGGTCATGGAGGGAGCATGCTGAGCAGCAGGCCAGAGGGTTTAATAGGATGTAGTCATGGAGGGGCACACTGAGCAACAGGGTCGGTGGAGGTTTAGTAGAGGATTTGAGTTATGGAGGGGCATGCTGAGCTGCAGGGTCAGGCGAGGAAGGTGTAATAGGGGCGTGAGGTCAGGAGAGGGAGCATGCTGAGCAACAGGACGGGGAGGAAGGTTTAATAGGGGCGTGAGTCATTTAGGAGAACATGCTGAGCAGCAAGCTCGGGGAAAGTGTAAGATGTGAGTCATGGAGAGGAAACAGGCCAAACAGCAGGGTCGGTGGAGGAAGGTTTCATAGGGACATGAGTCATGGAGAGAGACATGCTGAGCAGATGGAGCCGGGAAGAAGGTTTAATAGGGCTGTGAGTCATGGGAGGGGCATGCTGAGCAGCAGGCAGAGGGAGGTTTAATAGGGACATAGTCATGGTGGGGGGCATGTTGAGCAGCAGGCTCTGGGAGGAAGGTTTAATAGGGGCGTGAGTCATGGAGAGGGAGCATGCTGAGCATCAGGCTCGAAGTGGAAGGTTTAATGGGGATGTGAGCCTTGGAGGCGGGGCATGCTGAGCAGCAAGCTCGGAAGTGTAAAGTTTAATGGGGATGTGAGCAATGGAGGGGCATGCTGAGCAACGACTCGGGAGGAAGGTTAATAGGGACGTGAGTCATGGAGAACATGCTGAGCAACAGGCTCGGGAGAAGTTTAATAAAATACGTGGAGTCATGGAGAAGAGCATGCTGGGAGCAGCTCGGGAGAAAGTTTAATAAGGATGTAGTCATGGAGGAGCATGCTGAGCAACAGACTCGGGGGAAGGAAGGTTTAATAGGGATGTGAGTCATGGAAGAGACATGCTGAGCAGCAGACTCGAGAGGAAGGTTTAGTAGTGGATGTGAGTCATGGAGAGGAGCACACTGGGCAGGGTCGGGGGAGGTTTAGTAAGGATGAGTTATGGAGAGGGCATGCTGAGCAACAGGGTCAGGAAAGGAAGGTGTAATGGGGACGTGAGTCATGGAGAGTGGGCATGCTGAGCAGCAGGACAGAGGGAGGAAGGTTCAATGGGGCGTGAGTCATTTAGAGAGGCATGTGAGCAGCAGGCTCGGGGAAGGTTTAATATGGGATGTGAGTCATGGAGAGCAGGCTGAGCAGCAGGCTCGGGGGAGGTTTAATAGGGATGTGAGTCATGGAGGGGCAGCCAAAACAGAAGGGTCAGGGTGGAGAGGTTTAATAGGGATGTGAGTCATGGAGGGGAGCATGCTGAGCAGCAGGCTCGGGGGACGTTGAATAGAGGATGTGAGTCATGGAGAGGGAAGCATGCTGAGCAGCAAGGTCAGGGAGGAAGGTTTAATAGGGACATGAGTCATGGAGGGAGCATGCTAGAGCAGATGGGTCGGGGAGGAAGGTTTAATAGGGCTGTGAGTCATGGGGAGGGGAGCATGCTGAGCAGCAGGCCTCGGGAGGTTTAATAGGGACATGAGTCAGGTGGGGAGCATGTTGAAGCAGCAGGCTCTGGGAGGAAGGTTAATAGGGGCGTGAGTCATGGAGAGGGCATGCTGAGCAGCAGGCTCGGGTGAGGATGAAACGTGGGGATGTGAGGCCATGGGGGAGCAGAGACATGCTGGGCAGCAGGCTCGAGGAAGAGAAAGGTTTAATAGGGATGTGAGTCATGGAGAAGGGAGCAGGCTGAGCAGCAGACTCGTGGGGGAGGAAGGTTTAATAGGGGACGTGAGTCATGGAGTGGGGAGCTTGCTGAGCAGCAGGCTCGGGGGGAAGGTTTAATAGGGGATGTGAGTCATGGAGAGGGTCGCATGCTGAGCATCAGGCTCGGGGGTGGAAGGTTTAATAGGGAATGTGAGCCATGGAGACAGGAGCATGCTAAGCCGCAGGCTCGGGAGGGTGTAAAGTTTAATAGGGGATGTGAGTCATGGAGAGGGCAGCAGACCATGAGCTCAGGAGAAGGTTTAATCTGAGGGCGTGGGTCATGGAGAGGGAGCATGCTGAGCAGGCTCAGGAGAAAGGTTAATAAGGTCGTGAGTCATGGAGAGGAGCATGCGAAGCAGCAGGCTCGGGGGAGGAAGGTTTAATAGAGGACGTGAGTCATGGAAAGGGGAGCTTACTGAGCAGCAGGCTCGGGGGAGGAAGGTTTAATAGGGGATGTCAGTCAAGGATAGGGGAGCATGCTGAGCAGCAGGCTCAGGGGAGGAAGGTTTAATAGGGTATGTGAGTCATGGAGAGGGGAGCATGCTGAGCAGCAGGCTCAGGGGGAAGGAAGGTTTAATAGGGGACGTGAGTCATGGAAATGGGAGCATGCTGAGCAGCAGGCTCGGGGGGAGGAAGGTTTAATAGGGGATGTGAGTCATGGGGAGGGGAGCATGCTGAGCAGCAGGCTCGGGGGGAGGAAGGTTTAGTAGTGGATGTGAGTCATGGAGAGGGGAGCATGCTGAGCAGCAGGCTTGGGGTGGAAGGTTTAATAGGGGATGTGAGTCATGGAGAGGGGAGCATGCTGAGCAGCAGGCCCGGGGGAGGTTTAATAGAGGATGTGAGTCATGGAGAGGGGAGCACACTGAGCAGCAGGGTCGGTGGGAGGTTTAGTAGAGGATTTGAGTTATGGAGAGGGGAGCATGCTGAGCTGCAGGGTCAGAGCGAGGAAGGTGTAATAGGGGACGTGAGTCACGGAGAGGGGAGCATGCTGAGCAGCAGGACCGGCGGGGAGGAAGGTTTAATAGGGGACGTGAGTCATTTAGAGGAGAGCATGCTGAGCAGCAGGCTCGGGGGGAAGGTTTAATATGGGATGTGAGTCATGGAGAGGGAAGCAGGCTGAGCAGCAGGGTCGGTGGAGGAAGGTTTCATAGGGGACATGAGTCATGGAGAGGGGAGCATGCTGAGCAGATGGGTCGGGGGAAGAAGGTTTAATAGGGGCTGTGAGTCATGGGGAGGGGAGCATGCTGAGCAGCAGGCTCAGGGGGGAGGTTTAATAGGGGACATGAGTCATGGTGAGGGGAGCATGTTGAGCAGCAGGCTCTGGGAGGAAGGTTTAATAGGGGACGTGAGTCATGGAGAGGGGAGCATGCTGAGCATCAGGCTCGGGGGTGGAAGGTTTAATAGGGATGTAGACCTTGGAGGCGGGAGCATGCTGAGCAGCAGGCTCAGGGGTGTAAAGTTTAATAGGGGGATGTGGTAATGGAGGGGAGCATGCTGTGAGCAGCAGGCTCGGGAGGAGGTTAAATAGGGGCGTGGAGTCATGGAGGAGAGCATGCTGAGCAGCAGCAGGCTCGGGAGGAAGGTTTAATGAATGCATTGAGTCCATGGAGAAGGGAGCATGCTACAGGGAGGCGGCTCGGGAGAAAGTTTAATAGGATGTGAGTCATGAGAGGGAGCATGCTGAGCAACGCGACCAGGGGAAGGAAGGTTTAATAGGGGATGTGAGTCATGGAAAGGGGAGCATGCTGAGCAGCAGGCTCGGGGGGAGGAAGGTTTAGTAGTGGATGTGAGTCATGGAGAGGGGAGCACACTGAGCAGCAGGGTCGGGGGGAGGTTTAGTAGAGGATGTGAGTTATGGAGAGGGGAGCATGCTGAGCAGCAGGGTCAGAGCGAGGAAGGTGTAATAGGGGACGTGAGTCATGGAGAGTGGAGCATGCTGAGCAGCAGGACCGGCGGGGAGGAAGGTTTAATACGGGACGTGAGTCATTTAGAGGAGAGCATGCTGAGCAGCAGGCTCGGGGGGAAGGTTTAATATGGGATGTGAGTCATGGAGGGGCAGGCTGGAGCAGCAGGCTCGGGGGAGGTTTAATAGGGATGTGAGTCATGGAGAGAGGATATGCTGAGCAGAAGGTCAGGGCTGGAGGAAGGTTTAATAGGGGATGGAGTCATGGAGGGAGCATGCTGAGCAGCAGGCTCGGGGGGACGTTTAATAGAGGATGTGAGTCATGGAGGAAGCATGCTGAGCAGCAGGGTCGGGGAGAAGGTTTAATGGGGACATGAGTCATGGAGAGGGCACACTGAGCAGATGGGTGGGGAGGAAGGTTTAATAGGGCTGTGAGGTCTCATGGGGAGGGAGCATGCTGAGCAGCAGGCAGAGGAAGGGGGAGGGTTAATAGGGATATGAGTCATGGAGAGAGGCATGTTGAGCAGCAGGCTCTGGGAGGAAGGTTTAATAGGGACGTGAGTCATGGAGAGGGGAACATGCTGAGCAGCAGGCTCGGGTGAGGATGGATTAATAGGGGATGTGAGTCATGGAGACGGGAGCATGCTGAGCAGCAGGCTCGAGGAGGAAGGTTTAATAGGGGATGTGAGTCATGGAGAAGGGAGCAGGCTGAGCAGCAGACTCGTGGGGAGAAGGTTTAATAGGGGACGTGAGTCATGGAGTGGGAGCTTGCTGAGCAGCAGGCTCGGGGGGAAGGTTTAATAGGGGATGTGAGTCATGGAGAGGGTCGCATGCTGAGCATCAGGCTCGGGGGTGGAAGGTTTAATAGGGAATGTGAGCCATGGAACAGGAGCATGCTAAGCATGAGCTGGGAGGTGTAAGTTTAATAGGGGATGTGAGTCATGGAGAGGGGGGGGAGCATGCTGAGCCGCAGAGCTCAAGGGGAGGAAGGTTTGTCTGAGGCGTGGAGTCATGGAGAGGGAGCATGCTGAGCAGCAGGCTCAGGGAGAGAAGGTTTAATAAGGTCGTGAGTCATGGAGAGGGAGCATGCTGCCGAGCAGAGGCTCGAAGGAGGGAAAGGATTTAATAGGGGAGCGTGGAGTCATGGAAGGGGCACCACTGACAGCAGGCTCGGGGGGAGGAAGAGTTTAATAGGGGATCAGTCAAGGAATGAAGGGGAGCATGCTGAGCAGCAGGCTCAGGGGAGAAGGTTTAATAGGGATGTGAGTCTCGGAGAGGGGAGCATGCTGAGCAGCAGGCTCGGCGGGAGGTTTAATGGGATGTGAGTCAAGGAGGGGGCAGCTGCTGGAGCAGCAGGCTCGGGGAGGAAGGCTTAATTGGCGATGTGAGTCATGGAGAGGGGCATGCTGAGGCAGCAGAATGTCGGGGAGGAAGGTTTAATAGGGGACGTGAGTCATGGAGAGGGGAGCATGCTGATCAGCAGGACCGTGGGGGAGGAAGGTTTAATAAGGGACGTCAGTCATTTAGAGGAGAGCATGCTGAGCAGCAGGCTCGGGGGGAAGGTTTAATATGGGATGTGAGTCATGGAGAGGGGAGCAGGCTGAGCAGCAGGCTCGGGGGGGGAGGTTTAATAGGGGATGTGAGTCATGGAGAGGGGAGCATGCTGAGCAGAAGGGTCGGGGTGGAGGAAGGTTTAATAGGGGATGTGAGTCATGGAGAGGGGAGCATGCTGAGCAGCAGGCTCGGGGGGACGTTTAATAGAGGATGTGAGTCATGGAGAGGGGAGCATGCTGAGCAGCAGGGTCGGGGGAGGAAGGTTTAATAGGGGACATGAGTCATGGAGAGGGGAGCATGCTGAGCAGCAAGCTTGGGGAGGAAGGTTTAATAGGGGATGTGAGTCATGGAGAAGGGAGCAGGCTGAGCAGCAGACTCATGGGGGAGGAAGGTTTAATAGGGGACGTGAGTCATGGAGAGGGGAGCATGCTGAGCAGCAGTCTCGGGGGGGAAGGTTTAATAGGGGATGTGAGTCATGGAGAGGGTAGCATGCTGAGCATCAGGCTCAGGGGTGGAAGGCTTAATAGGGGATGTGAGCCATGGAGACGGGAGCATGCTGAGCAGCAGGCTCGGTGGGGGTAAGTTTAATAGGGGATGTTAGTCATGGAGAGAGGAGCATGCTGATCAGCAGGCTCAGGGGAGGAAGGTTTAATAGGGGACGTGAGTCACGAAGAGGGAGCATGCCGAGCAGCAGGCTTGAGGGGAGGAAGGTTTAATAGGAGATGTGAGTCATGGAGAGGGGAGCATGCTGAGCAGCAGGCTTGGGGGAGGATGGTTTAGTAGGGGATGTGAGTCATGGAGAGAGGAGTATGCTGAGCAGCAGGCTCGGGGGAGGAAGGTTTAATAGGGGACGTGAGTCATGGAGAGGGGAGCATGCTGAGCAGCAGGCTCGGGGGAGGAAGGTTTAATAGGGGACGTGAGTCATGGAAAGGGGAGCTTGCTGAGCAGCAGGCTCGGGGGTAGGAAGGTTTAATAGGGGATGTCAGTCATGGAGGGGCATGCTGGGCAGCAGGCTTCAGGGAGGAAGGTTTAATAGGGGACGTGAGTCAAGGAGAGGAGCATGCTGGGCAGCAATTTCCGGGAGGAAAGGATTTAATGGGGACGTGAGTCATGGAGAGGGAGCATGCTGAGCAGCAGGCCGGGGAGGAAGGCTTCAGGGGAGTGAGTCAGGAGAGGGAGCATGCTGAGCAGCAGGTCTGGGAAGGAAGGTTTAATTGGGGATGTGAGTCATGGAGAGGAGAGCATGCTGAGCAGCAGGTCCGGGGGGAGGAATGTTTAATAGGGGAAGTGAGTCATGGAGAGGGGAGCATGCTGAGCACCAGGCTCAGGGGAGGAAAGTTTAATAGGAGATGTGAGTCATGGAGAGGAGAGCATGCTGAGCAGCAGGCTCGGGGGGGGGAAGTTTTAATAGGGGACGTGAGTCACGGAGAGGGGAGCATGCTGAGCAGCAGGCTCGGGGTAGGAAGGTTTAATAGGGGACATGAGTCATGGAGAGGGGAGCATGCTGAGCAGCAGGCTCGGGGGGGAGGAAGGTTTAATAGCGGACTGAGTCATGGAGTGGGGTGCATGGTGAGCAGCAGGCTCGGGGGAGGAAGGTTTAATAGGGGACGTGAGTCATGGAGAGGAGACATGCTGAGCAGCAGGCTTGGGAGAAAGGTTTAATAGGGTATGTGAGTCATGGAGAGGTGCATGGTGAGCAGCAGGCTGGGGAGGAAGGTTTAATAGGGGATGTGAGTTATGGACAGGAGCAGGCTGAGCAGCAGACTTGGGTGGAAGGTTTAATAGGGGACGTGAGTCATGGAGAGGAGCATGCTGAGCAGCAGCCTCGGGAAAGGTTAATATGGGATGAGTCATGGAGGGAGTGCATACTGAGCAACACGTTCAGGGAGGAAGGTTTAATAGGGACGTGAGTCATGGATAGGGAGCATGCTGAGCAGCAGGCTTGGGGAGGAAGGTTTAATAGGGATGTGAGTCATGGAGGGGTGCGTAGCACAGAGCAGCGGGCTCGGGGGAAGAAGGTTTAATAGGGGACGTGAGTCATGGAGGGGGAGCATGCTGAGCAGCAGGCTCGGGGGGAGAGGAAGGTTTATTAGGGGATGTGAGTCATGGAGAGGGGAGAATGATGAGCAGCAGCTTGGCAGGAGGAAGATTTAATAGGGATTGTGAGTCATGGAGGGGAGCATGCTGAGCAGCAGGCTCGGGGGGAGGAAGGTTTAATTGGGGATGTGAGTCATGGAGAGGGGAGCATGCTGAGCAGCAGGCCTGGGGAGGAAGATTAATAGGGAATGTGAGTCATGGAGAGGAGAGCATGCTGAGCAGCAGGCTCGGGGAGGAAGGTTTAATAGGGGATGTGAGTCATGGAGAGGGAGCATGCTGAGCAGCAGGCTCTGGGGGGAAGGTTTAATAGGGGACGTGAGTCATGGAGAGGGGAGCATGCTGAGCAGCAGGCTCGGGGGAGGAAGGTTTAATAGGGGATGTGAGTCATGGAGAGGGGAGCATGCTGAGCAGCAGGCTCGGGGGAAGGTTTAATAGGGGACGTGAGTCATGGTGAGGGGAGCATGCTGAGCAGCTGGCTCGGGGGAGGAAGGTTTAATAGGGGATGTGAGTCATGGAGATGGGAGCATGCTGAGCAGCAGGCTCGGGGGAAGGTTTAATAGGGGACGTGAGTCATGGACAGAGGAGCATGCTGACAGCAGGCTCGGGAGAGGAAGGTTTAATAGGGGACGTGAGTCATGGAGAGGGGAGCAGGCTGAGCAGCAGGCTCGGGGGAGGAAGTTTTAATAGGGGACGTGAGTCATGGAGAGGGGAGCATGTGAGCAGTACGCTACGGGGAGGAAGGTTTAATAGGGGACGTGAGTCATGGAGAGGGGAGCATGCTGAGCAGCAGGCTCGGGGAGGAAGGTTTAATAGGGATGTGAGTCATGGAGAGGGAGCATGCTGGGCAGCAGGCTCGGGGGGCAGAAGGTTTAATAGGGGACGTGAGTCATGGAGAGGGGAGCATGCTGAGCAGCAGGCTCGGTGGAGGGGAAGGTTTAATAGGTGATGTGAATCATGGAGAGGAGCAGAGGCATAGGAGGATAGTTAAGGAGGCTTAAAGCAAGAGCAGTTAGGTGAGAGAAAGTTGTGTAAGGCAGAGGCAAGGAAGTAGTAGTAGTAGGAGTGTCACATTTGGGGGGGGCTCCAGATTGCGGAAAATGATGGGTGAAGCCTGACTGACTGATGAGTGGTTTGACTGGGGACCATCAAAGTCAGAGTGTCTGAGGATCTGGAGGAGTGGGAGAGGAAAGGAAGAGAGTGAGCATGAGAGGTAGGAGGCAAGTTCTCCTAACCAAAATTTAGAAGTGAGTTTGGCACAATGAGTGAGGCACCTGTTGGCAAGTGGGGGAAGGGACATGATGTGGTAGAGGTCACGGTGATAGGTGTGTGATGGAGCATCAAGGGCAAATCGACAGAATGAGTTAAAGTGTCCTATCTAGTTAGAGAGGATTTAGGAGCAGCATATCTTAAGATATTATACCAATGTGTCCTTCTAGGATTCAGAAACAACTCTTAATCAGTGTCATTACACCACTGTACCACCTAAGATTCAGAAACAACAGCTAAGTCAGTAACATGCCCCCCTTAGTTTCAGAAACAACTAAATGAATTACTTTTTGCTAACATTGCACCAATACATCAGGGATCACGTGATGTCTGGCTAGAAGTAAGCAGTGTCACGGTTTTTCTCCCACTCTTCTAATCAATAATCAAGCTTTAAAAACTACAATATTAGCAACTACCTTGACAGAAAAGCTATTCTAAATATCCTTCCAGAGGTCTGATCACTGAAAGGAACTCCAGTCTGCAGCATGGAGGTAACAATGAGGTAAGAATTGCCTCACCATACTCCCCCTTCCTCGCCAGACAAGGCCGCAAAGAAAGCAAAGCAGCAGAGCTCTAAAATGGCCCAGACCTCTTCAGGCAAAATGGTGCCAACACCCTTATCAGAAGAGCGCTTCCTAATTGAAATGAAACCATTGCAAGAAGCAATTGCACTTCTAACCACAGAAGTATCTTCCTTGAAAACTAACTTGTCGGAGGTATCAAGACAGGCAAGCGACACGGAAGCGAGAGCAATATCACTCGAAAAGTGGAGAGCAACTACAGATCCAGAACTGGTGGCAAACAAAAGGCAGCTAGGTAAGATGGAAACTAAACTGGAAGATTTAGAGGGATGTAGCTGCCACAACAATTTGGTAGCCATTGGACTTCCTGAGGGGGAGGAAGGCTCCTCTCCTACCATGTTCACCCAAAGATTGCTGGAAAAAAGGCCAACCCCTCTCCTAATGAGCCTTCATACGTGGTGGAATGAGCTCACTGATGCTGTGCCCCAAACCTGATCCAAGCTCACCCTCCGGTCCTTTTATCCTGAGACTCCTGAATTTCTTAGGCAGACAACATATAATGATGAAACTCAGGGAAGTTCAAGCAGTTATGTGGGAGGGTAATAAAATTTGCATAGCACAGGACCTACCAGCCTCAGTTCGGCAAAAAAGGGCTTCTTCCAAGCCACCATTTCCTGGCTCACCCCTGCAGGAGTGCGCTTCTGAATGCTATACCCGGTGCAGCTACAGATCAGGGTTCAAGATAAGTGGCATGCATACGACTCCAATGAACAAGCAGTACAGGAGCTGCAACGTCTCTTGCCAGATCTGTTCAAAAGGTAAAGTCTCTGCAGGGAAGATACCTTAATTTGTAATGAGGAGTCAAACCGGGGGTCTTTTCAGCAAAGGAAAAAGCAAAGTGAAACAACACAAAAGGAAAACAAAGATCAACAAGCTGCTTTATTCCTTGGGCTGCAACACTCTCAATGTTTGGGTTTTATGATGCGGAACTGCACTTCGTATTAGAGAAGGCATGGGCCAAGGTGCCTTGCTCACTTTTGGGGGCGAGTCTGCTGCCGAATAGCATTGCAGTTTAGAGCTGAATTCTATGCCTCTTAAAGACATTTTCCTCTTGCTTGCAATCGCTCTGAATGGTGATATCCAGGTGGAAAATCATAACAGCTTGTGCATCAGGGCAACCGTGATCGGTGGTTGTACATATTGTTTCAAAGGATTCAGTTTCCCCTCGATGATGCATACAGTCACATGGGTGCAGAAGTGGCCTCTCCGTTGCAACAAAGAGCAACACGATGATGCACAGATCCGCAATGTGGTAGACTGAATGTATCATTTCAGCAAACTGTTCGAGTTAAAGGGGACTCCAGCTCATTAGTGCTGTGATCTTCTTTTTCCTTCTTTGTATTGCACCTGTTGTGCTGATAAGTACAAATATTGAGTAAATACATAGAGTTGGGGATTTAAAAACATTTAGTTTAACTCGGAGGGTCACGTTGTTATGGAGCCTTTTCAAAATTTATAGGCAGCATGGATAGCATTGAGTAATACCACCATTTTATGTACTTTACAAATTATTGTATTCAACCCAGAACAATAATAATTGTCAAGTGGAATAATAACTACTAGAGGAATGAATAATAATTCCTCAGAGAGAGTAAGAGAGACCTGAATGTTCAGTATATTAACCAGAACAGGCGGAATCACCAAAGAAGCTGTAAAGCACCAGATTAAAACAAAATTAGCATGGGGCAGGACTAAGCCCTTGAATATGATTTCTATGGCTAGAACATAAGAGAATACAATGTCTTATGTTAGTATATTTGTTTTCTCCAGGGTTAGTTGTTGCAAAAGGGTTGTAGCACACTTACTGTTGGAAATATAATTGGGAAATGGGGAAGCGGGAGGACCGGGGCAAGTTGAACCTGGCAGTGTCATGTACCATATCAAGGTAGGGGTCCCTTAAATCACCTGATCGAACTATTCAATGTAGAGTAGTAAAGGGAATTGTCAATAGTAGATTCAGGTTTTTCCACAACCAAAGAAAACAAATAAATACTTTAGAAGAGAGGGTGAAGGGAAGGGGGCAGAAGAAGGGATGGATATGGAAGGATTGTGTTGGTTTGTACTGGGGAAATGGGGGGGGGAGGGACAACATGGCATCTGCTAGTGGGGCTTTTATTATTTTACTTTCCAGCCAATCATTACCTACTGACGTAGTACAGAATGTCTAATAGATACAGACTTATGACTTGGACTGTGAAAGGGATGTGCAGCAATAGTAAACAGTACAGGGTTCTTAAGCATCTACAAGTGATTAAAAGTCAGATAATCTTCCTTCAGGAGACATACTTGCTAGAGACAGATGCTAATCTATTGCGAGGGATGCAGCTAGGCCAAGTATATGCAGCAGGGTCATCCACCTAGAGTAAAGGAGTGGCAATCTTGCTTGCAAGAAATTTGGACTTTCAATGCCATCAATGCATCCGGGACCCGTTGGGTAGATATGTGTTTGTACATGGCACACTGGAGAGATCTGACATCTTGCTAGGATCTATATACAGTCCTAACACAGACACTCCCTCCTTCTTTATGGAATTACTCACTATGTTGTTGCCTTTTCTATCTGCGCCTATGATCCTAGGAGGCGACTGGAATTTATCATTCTCTCCAGATGCAGATAGGTCAGGCAAAACCAAACTGGGGCTATCCCCAGCACAGCGTGCCATTAAGGATATGGCCAACAAGTTGGGACTGAGCGACCCCTGGGGGTTTCATATCTGGGATGGAGGGAGGGAATATATATTCCTTTCTACAGTGCACAGTACCTCATCCCACACAGACTACTTCCTGCTTAGTAAACAACTTCTCCTGGATCTCATGGATTGTCAGATCTCTCCAGAGGTCATATCAGATCACTCATCAGTGATTTGTACCCTGTCCCTATGTTCTAATCAGCATGTAGAAATAACCTGGAAGATTAATAATCGGGTACTGAAAGATAAAAGCATAATAGAAGGTTTAAAGACCAGTATTAAGCATTATACAAGGAATAATCTGAATTCCACAGATCAGGTGGATATGGAATGGGGGATTAAAGTGCTTCCTAAGGGGGGAGCTCATAAAGATTGCTTCTCATTGAAAGAGACAAAGGGAACAGCAATTACTAAAATTATTAGAAAGTATTAGAGAATTGGGAAAAAAACCTATCTCCTCTAACTAGTGAAATACAATGCCAGGAACTTACTCATCTGTGAGCTTGTTACAATGATTTGTTGGGTGAGAAAGCTGAATATGCAATTATCAAAATGAAATCACATATATATACACCAGGTGGAAAAGGCTGGAAAGCTGCTAGCCCTAAGGGTCAAGCATCAGGAGGCATCGAAAATGATCAACGCAGTTAAATCCAGGGTAGATGGTACTCTCAAAACAAATCCCAGGGAAATAGCAATGGAATTTCAGGAATTCTATGCAGATTTATACAGGGTCAGGAACAACCCCCCCGTTAGATCGTACTGACACATATTTAGCTGACTTACCTCTACCTAAGCTCTCTGTGGAACAACAAATGTAGCTAATCTCCCCGATCACAGAACAGGAGATACAACAGGCAATTAACACTTTATCTTTAGACAAAGCCCCTGGACTAGATGGCTTCTTCCCCAATTTCTATAAAGAACTGGGGGAAGCAACTGTCTCTGTAGTTGCTTTCACTATTTTGCAATATTCTGAAGGGAGAGGGCAATGACTTCCATCTATTTGAGGCCCTGATTGTGGTATTATACAAAGAGGGGAGGGACCCAGAACTAGTATCAAACTACAGACCAATCTCTCTGCTAAACTACGATCTCAAGATACTGGCAAAAATTTTAGCTATTAGGTTGAATCAGGTAATACCCTTTCTCATTTGCAGGGAACAAGTGGGGTTCATGGCAGGTAGATCTTTTTCAGAACATCTTAGGAAATTAGATCATATATTTTCTGTGTCTAGGGATAGCACTAATCCCACTGTGATGATGTCACTGGACACAGAGAAAGCATTTGATAGGGTAGAGTAGAATTTTCTCTTTATAGTATTACACAGGTTCGGTTTCCCTCCTCTCTTTGTGCAATGGATTCAATCGCTATACACCTCACCCAGTGCACGTATATACTGCAATAGAACTTTCTCGTGCAGTTTCCCTCTTTCTCGGGTACCAGACAAAGTTGTCCTTTGTCCCCCCCTATTGTTCAACCTATACCTAGAACCCCTCCTAACCCAGCTTAAAATGAACCCCGAGATTCAGGGAATAAACATTGGAAATCGGGAACTCAGACTATCAACATATGCTGATGATATACTCCTGCATCTGATGAACCCAAGACACTCAATAAACAAATCTTTACAAGTGATTCGAGAATTTGGGGAGCTATGCAACTACAAGCTGAACCTAGAAAAATCTAAAGTATTTCCTTTAAATATGGTCACCCATAAAAGTGAAGTAGAAAGCCTAGGTGTGCAGTGGGAATATAAACAACTGAAATACCTAGGTATCATCCTAACAAGGAGCACAAAATCTTCCAGAGTAAGCAATCTGGAAGCATTGATACAGGTCATCAAGCAAGACCTGGATAGATGGAATAAGTTACTATTATCCCTTTGGGGAAAAATTAACTTAGTTAAAATGAATATATTACCCCATATATTTTACCCCATCAACATGCTGAATTTATGGCTACCTCAATCATGGTTCTCTAAGGTACGTTCCCTGCTCACTGCATTTATTTAGAAAAATAGACAGGTCCGTATGGCCTATAACAAATTAACAACCCCTAAAATTAAAGGTGGACTGAGACTTCCAAACTTCAGACTTTGTTATTGGGCAAGTATGGCAGCTAAGTATTTGAGATGGATGCACCCAAACACAGATCCAGACCCGTCCCAATACAGACCCCTTTGGCTACTGCTAGAGAAAGAACTTACAGAAGCTCAAAAGCTAACATTGGAGGCCCTGATGTACAAATCACCCAAATCACTCCCTCTGACACTCAGAAACAACCCAATAGGAGTATTGGTAAGAGTTCATACACAGATGTGCACTTCCTTATCTTATAGACACTCACAGGATCTGAATCAACTGGTAGTGGGAAATCCAAACTTCAAAATTGGAGGCTGTATGATTACAAACACTTGGATCACACAACTAACCGTGAAACGGATAGCAGACCTCTGGGATAATGGCAGAGTCCATACTATGGATGAAATGATTAAAAATAATAAATTAGACCCCAAATCTAGCTTTAAAGTGTCCCAACTTAGACATATGATAGCTAAATCCCAGCTGAATAGTGACTCAGGAAAGCATGGTGAATTTATAGGCCATATCAGCAAGCCTGCTGCAGAAAGACATGCCATTTCCGGGATCTACTCCAGTCTTTTGGAGATAGAAGCTCTGACAATGTTTGGGAAAACTAAGTACTGGGTTAAACAATTTCCAGAGAAAACACTTAACTGGACCAAAATTTGGCAAGACATACACAGGTATACATCTCAAGATAGACTACAGTTAATGCAGTACCAAGTTATCCATAATATGTATTATACCCTGGAAAAGATGGCTAAAATGGGTAAAGATCCCAATGCAATATGTAGCCATTGCATTGTGGGATCACTATATCACATCTTTTGGGAATGTCCAAAAATAGCCCCCCTCTGGTCCCTAATCAAACAAAGGGTGGATACTTTACTAGGTGTATTAGACTATATTGAGCCATTAATCTGCTTGGTGGGGGATTACTCTCCCATAACTGTTACAGAAAGGAAATTTCATATAAATATGATGGCCATGTCAGTCAAAAAATTAGTACTCAGACATTGGCTGGATGGGGAAGTAATATCTTATACTGAATGGTTACATGAATTATTATTCAACATATCTGTGGAGATTATCTCTAGTGTAAATAACTGTTTGCATAGGTTTGATAGACGATGGAGCAAATTACAAACTTTGTATTCTATATGAGCATCCCATAATATGGATACAGCTGGGAGCCCCAAGACTAAATTAAACAGATGCCATGGGCAGGGGAGGGAGGGGTGGGAGAGCTGGAATGGTCTGTGTAGTGTACTGTAATGCAATGCAATGTAATGTAATGTCTTGTCTTGTCATTTGTCATTCTTGTGACATGTTTTAAAAGAAATAAAATATTTTAAATATCAAACATTGCACCAATACACCCCAAAGATGTTGTGCTTTTAGTTCCACATTCAGTCTAACCTCTTTGCTCCACCCTTTTTGTCCTTTCATCCAATCAATTGCAACTGAGCCTTCTCCCTCCAGCTCCCTGCCTTTTAGTATTTAATAAAGGTGGGAGAAGGGGGAGGGTGGGGGAGCTTTTTCATGAGCAGCTCTTTTCAGCTCCTTTGCTGTAGTTGGCTTGTCTCCCCACTGCTTCTGGTACAGCTCCTTCCTTGCTGCCGATGTAGCTCTCACTCTCTCTGCCACCAATGCTGCCAGCCCCACTCTCTGGTGATGTGGCGATTGCTGTCTTCCCACCCCCAGTACAGTCCCCTCCTCACTGCTGATGCAGCTCTCACTCTCCCTGCCGCCAATGTGGCCAGTCCAAAATCAGCCGTGCTGTTTAGCAGAGTGGCCAGGCTTCTCTGTATTTAAGCCCGGCCAGTAAATTCAATGTTTGGCACCCTGGTCCCCCTCAAACAATCACGGCAGTAAGTGTGGCAAACACCAACATGGAGGTGTCGATAGGGAGAAGGGCAGGGGTAAATGGAGAAAGTGACAAAGGCAAGAAGGACAGGGATGGGGCAAAAGGGGGTAAGGCCATCAGGAAATGGAGGGTAATGAGTACCAATGCCCGTAGTCTGGGCAACAAGCTCCTGAGCTGGTGGCCTTAATGGAAGAGGGATGCCTGGATATCGTAGCAGTCACAGAAACATGGTACACAGAGAACCATGACTGGGATGTTAACATACCAGAGTACATAACTTACAGGAAAGACAGGCAGGGAGAAGAGGGGAGGAGTAGCTCTCTATGTAAAGGAAGGGATAAAAGCAACTGAACAAAAAGAGTAAACAGGGAGGAGAGGAGCCTGGGGTCACCTTGGAGACTGGAGGGCACCCACAACCACACAGGATTGTGTACAGACCCCATGTCAGGGGAAGGAATGGACAATGATATGATGGAAGGCATTCTTAGAATGGCAGAGAAAGGGAGATACTGTTGATGGGAGACCTGAATATGCCAAATGTTAACTGGAGCACATTTGCTGCAGCCACATCCAAGAGCAGGGCCATTCTTGACACCCTACAGGTGGCAGGCATTAGACAGCTAGTTTCGGAACCCACTCATGAGGGAGCAATCTTAGACCTCATACTCTCAAACGGGGGCAGTGAGAGGATCTCAGATCTAGAAGTGGGTTGTCATCTGGAGACAAGTGACCAAACAGTGTGGTTCACGTTAAACTCAGCTACACAGTCAAGCCATACAAAAGTGAGGGTACTGGACTTTAGGAGGGCTGACTTTGGCAAGATGGGAGAGTGCCTCAGAAAAGCACTAGCAAACAGGCTAGAAGGAGGTGTGGAGCAACAATGGGGAATTATCAAACTGCCATCACAGAGGCAACAAGTCTTTGTGTGAAGCAAATAAACAAATCAAAATGAAAGAAAAGCCACTATGGTTCTCCAAGAGAGGTGGCTGTGAAAGTCAGGAAGAAAAGATAGCATTCTGGAAGTATAAGGAAACACAGAAGGAGCAGGACAGAGAGCTGTACCAGTTAAGGCAGAAAGAAGCAGGGAGGGAAGTCAGAATAGCAAAGGCCCAAACTGAGGAAAAGATAGCCAACTCAGTTAAGAAGGGAGATAAAACCTTTTATAGGTACATCAACGAGCGTAGAAAGACAAAGGGAGGGATAGTGAGGCTAAATAGAATGAATGGTGGGTTGGCGGAGGGGACAGTGAAAAAGCAGGAATACTGAACGAATATTTCTGCTCAGTATTCACAAAAGAGGAGGGGGAAGTGCCTAATCCAATTAACAGAAGCACTCTTGATGGGGGAGGGGTCATCCCAGTCCTTTCACAGAAGAAAGGGTTCTGCAAGAACTCCTAAAACTGAAGGTGGACAAAGCAATGGGTCCTGATGGAATTCACCCAGAATTCTAAAAAGAATTAAGGAAGGAACTAGTGAAACCACTGGCTACTCTTTTTAATAAATCATGGGAGGATGGTGGTACTGAGGACTGGAGGAAGGCGGATGTGATTCCCTTCACAAAAGTAGGACCAAGACAGAGGCAGGAAACTACAGACCTGTCAGTCTGACCTCTGTGGTAGGGAAAGTGATGGAGTCACTTCTGAAGGAAAGAATAGTTAGTACCTAGAGGTCAGTAGAGCACAGGATCCAAGGCAGCATGGGTTCACAGCGGGAAGGTCATGTCAAACGAATCTAATAGATTTCTTTGACTGGGTGACCAAAGTAGTAGACCAGGGAGGGGCTGTGGACATGGCCTACCTAGACTTTAGCAAGGCATTTGACACAGTCCCACACAAAAGATTATTAGTCAAATTAACCAGCCTGGGAGTGGGTAAAACATTGGCTGGACAACAGGACACAGAAGGTAATTGTAAATGGAGTCCACTCTGAAGAAAGGGCAGTTACCAGTGGGGTACCACAGGGTTCAGTATTGGGTCCAGTCCTTTTTAATGTCTTCATCAGTGACATTGCAGAGGGACTGGAAGGAAAAGTATGCCTTTTTGCAGATGACACAAAGATCTGCAACGGGGTTGATACACAAGGAGGCGTGGAAAGGATGAAAAGGGACTTGGCAAGGTTGGAGGAATGGTCAGATGTATGGCAGCTAGGATTCAATGCAAAAAAGTGCAAAATAATGCACCTGGGAAACAAGAACCCAGGGAAGAATACACAATGGGTAGGGAGGTAGTAACAACAACAAAACAGGAAAGGGACCTGGGGGTAATCATATCAGATGACCTTAAGGTTAGCAAGCAATGTGAAAAGGCAGTAGGGAGGGCCGGGGGTATACTGGGATGTATAGGGAGAGGCATCATCATCAGAAAACAGGAAGTTGTTATCTCTCTGTACAGACAGTTGGTGAGACCCCATCTGGAATACTGTGTCCGGTTCTGGAGACCCCATCTCCGCAAGGACATAGACAGAATAGAGGCAGTCCAGAGGAGGGCAACTAAAATGGTGCAGGGTCTGCAAGAGAAGCCGTATGAGGAGAGACTAAAGGAGCTTAATATGTATACCCTTGAAGAAAGAAGGGAAGGGGGACATGATAGAAACTTTCAAGTACCTCAAGGAATCAACAAAGTCCAAGAGGGTAGCATCTTTCAGAAAAGAGACTTGCAAGAACAAGGGACACAATTTAAAGATAGAAGGAGGGCAGTTCAGGGGCAATGTGAGGAAGTATTATTTCACAGAGAGGGTAGTGGATGCATGGAACAGCCTTCCTGAGGAAGTTGTGGGGTCTAAAACTGTGGGAGAATTCAAGAATGCATGGGACAGACATAAGGCAATTCTTGTGGGGGGTAGGAAGATATAGGCTGTTGGTTAACTAGGATCTGCGGCCTATCCTGTAGGTAGGGAAATGGGCAGACTAGATGGGCCTAGCAGTCCTTATCTGCCATCAAAGTCTATGTTTCTATGTTTCTATGGTCACTGATTGGCTGGCAGCCTTCTGCATCAGTCCTGTGGTCCATGAGCAGCTCTTTTCAACTCCTTTGCTGTAGTTGATTGTCTCCCCACCATCTCTGGTACAGCTCCTGCCTTGCTGCAGATGCAACTCTCACTCTACCTGCCACCAATGCATCCAGCCCCACTCTCCACCGATGCAGCCAACTGCCATCTCCCCATCACCGCCTGTACATTTCCCTCCTCGCTACTGATACAGCTCTCGCTCTCCCTGCTGCCAATGAGGCCAGTCCAAGATCAGCTGTGCAGTTTATTATGCTTTGTTAAAGTTCTGCTGAAGGTGTCAACTGCTCTTTAAGCTCATTTTTCCTTGTGTTTTTAATCATTGTCATTTACTAATGCTAGCACAGACACACACAGATGGTTTTAAAATGAAGCTTCAATTGGTTTATATCTTTTCTCAGAGAGTGAACTTTCAAGCCAGTGAAATTTGACCTTGGGATAGCTTTCTTTTAATGGAACTTATGCTGTCTTGTTTAGAACTTCACTTAACTGGCATAGTAATTTGCAAAGCTGAAGTTGTTTAGGAGTGCAATAGGGGTTATGCCAAAAAAGATATAAATATCTCTAAAAGTATACAAGTTACAGATAATAAACCTTAGGAAAGTTGTTCAGGACAAAAGGACCTTTCAAATGAGCATAATAAGCCTAATTAAGCTGGACAAATTATATTTTTTAAACTATGGCCATCTGATTACCTAAATATAAATTTTTCTTCGCAATTTTCACCCTTCAGATGGCTATATTTAAAAAAAGCTAATGAATTCAGATTAGTGACTACCCTCATTTGAAAGGTCATTGTGTCCTGAACAACTTTCATGTTGGTCGCAACTTCTATGCTTTCTGAGATATTTACATTTGTTTGGTATGACTCCTACTGTGTTCACTCAGAGAAAAAAAAATTAGATTGTTTGGAAGACCATATTTTACAAAATATAAAGAATTCAAATCAGTGACTACCCTCATGTGAAAGGTCTTTTTGTCCTGAACAACTTTCATGTGAATTGTTTTTATGCACCTTGAATAGTTTTAAAGATATTTATATTTGTTTAAAGGTGTACACATTTGCTCTCAAAGAAAATCAGCTAAGAAAAAAGGGAGTATTTTTTAACAGCCATAGGGATTTTCAGTTATGGAAGAACACACTGAAAAGTACTAAAAAAATGTGTTCCAGAAAGCCCTTTTTTCAAGCTAAAGCAGGATGGCAGTAGGCTCCGCCCACAGCCATAAAAAGCCAGTGATCACCTGACAATGGATTGTAATTTTTCATTGCAACACAGAAAATGTGATGTGGTTTTCTCTTCATTTAACTGTCAACAACTTTAGTGTGTGTGTGGGGGGATGGGGAGAAATTTATCAGCTGGGAGGGTATCAGCAGGTGAATTTTTCTGGCACCAATTTATGAGTCACTTTGGGAGTTTCAAGAACACAGTGTTGAGCTGTCATGTAATTGGATGAGTATTTCTGACCCATTTTTAAAAAATTAAAGAAAAATTGTTTTCATACAAATAATGCTTGCTTGGGGACTCATTGCACACTATGGGGCTGGATTAACTACTGGTGAACCTGCCCCTCAGTTGTACTTTACTGCTTAAGTCATGCCTGTTATACTACAGCTAAAACTGTGGTTACATGGCAAACCAGGAAGTACATAATGTATTTGCAGATGTGCAAACACATCTCTTACTTCCTGATTTTGCAGCCACCATTAGTGTTCTGCTGATACTGGAAACCCATCCCTGGTATTGATTGCAGTCTTAAAGTCTGTACCAACATCAGGATCCCATCTCTGGTGTCAGATTTCTATGTTTTGTTTAAATTTTTACTGACATGTGGAGCCCATCCTCAATATTGGCTACCCATACAATCCCTTTGCCAACACTGGAAGCCCATCCCCAAAGTCATCTGTCTTTTTTAAAACTTTTATATCAACACTGAGTGCCCATTCCCAGTGCCAGCAGTCTTTTTATTTAACTCCTATATCAAAACTGAAAGCCCATCCGCAGTGTTTGTTTCAGTGTTTTCCTGACACTAGGACTCCAGCCAAAGTGCTGGATGTCCTTCATAATCTTTTGCTAACACTAGAAGCCCATTTTCTGTAAAACATTGAACCACAACTAGGAACTCATTCCTTGTGTTGGCTTTCTTTTTTGCATTACAAATGTTTTTGTACCCGTTGGCCCTCAGGGACCTGGAAAAATGGGTGAATGCCTCAGAGATAACCGTGTGGGGGTGGAGGTGGGATTGCCTGGGTGTGTTGCTAGAACAGTGGAGTAAACTGAGGGAAGGTATAGTGAAGGCTACAGACCTCTGCTCAAAGGAAGTGACCAAACACAGGCAGAAAAGGAGACTACTAAGGTTCTCAAGGGAAGTGACTATGAAGGTAAAGGCAAAAAAGGGGTTGTATTCAGGAGCCACAGAGGGAAAAGAATATGGAGGTGAACAAAGTAAAGCAGATTGAAGCAGTGAAGGTGGCGGGGGGGCACAAAGCTGCAAAGAGAGGGGTAGCTAATGGTGACAAGACATTCTTCAGATACATAGGCGAAAAGGGGAAGAATAAGGGAATGATTCTGAGGCTAAGAATGTAAGGGGGCGACTGCACAGAGAAGGATCAGAAAAAGCAGATCTCCTGAACAGGTACTTCTGTTCAGTTTTCACAGTGCAGGTGGAGGGGTATGGAACACTTACTAGCAGCTGAAACCCTGGGTGGGAGGGAGGTGGACACCAGTCCATTCTCTGAGGAAAGAGTCCTGAGAGGACCTGCAAATCTAAAAGCATACAAGGCTACAGGGCCAGATGCAATACATCCAAGAGTACTGAGGGAGCTTGGGAAAATATTGACTGTACTTATGATAGCCCTATTTAACAACCAATTGGAAACAGGAATGGACCTAGAGGACTGGAGGGCAGAAGTAGTCCTGCTCCAGAAGTCTGGCAGCAGGGAGGAGGCCGGCAACTACGGGCAGGTGAGTCTAACATCAGTGGTGGAGAAGTTTATGGAAACAGTATTTATTTATTTTATTTTGTTTATTTTTGTTTGCTTGTTTGTAATTTGGAAAACACCTATGAGCACAAGTGCTCATTTACAAAGGTTCCACGTCAGTAAAGGAAAGAGAACAAAAGGACTACATACATACATACACCAGCTCAAGAGGAGTCTGGTCTGGTATAAGCAGCAAAATTTCCAAGCAGGGTTATCTACAGACTGTATCATAGCAGTCCCAGGGGGGCAAAGTTTGCAAGTAACAGTAAGATATAGCCAGAAGAGATTGCAAGCACATTGACAGTAAAGGATCAACATAGTAAAATGGGCATTAGTCATTTAAAACAACAACAGGCCGAGTTCAGCGTGAGTTCTTATTTTTAGAGATTTCCTAAATTGTGAGATTTTGGAGTCCCACTAGGGATTGAACAAGCTTTTTTAGCCATTGGGCAGCACAGATTGCAAAAGATCATCTTCCAAGACTTGTTTTTCATAAGGGGATAGGCTAGTGGAGTATCTTGAATCCAGCGTGTTGCAAGATCTGAGGCAGCATAGATCCATGGGGGGGTGGGGTCATGTCAGATGAACCTGATTGATTTATTTGACTGGGTGACCAAGGAAACAGATCAGGGTGAGGTGGTGGACATTGGCCTGCTTACACATCAGCAAAGCCTTCAACACTGTAAAACACAGGAAGCTTATAAGGAATCTGGCCAGTTTAAGGGTGGGACCCAAAGCTGCAAACTGGGTAAGGAACTGGTTGATGGATAGGCAACAGAGGGTGGTGGTAAATGGCACTCACTTTAATGAGGGCAGAGTGACTAGTGGAGTATCTCAGAGCATAGTGCTCAGATCAGTCCTTTTCAATGTCTTTATAAGTGACATTGCAGAAAAGCTAGCTGGGAAGGTATGCCTCTTTGCAGATGACACCAAAAGCTGCAGTAAGGTAGATACTCCAGAGAGGGTGAAGAGAATGAGTAGAGACCTGAGAAAACTTCAGGAGTGGACAAGGGTATGGCAACTGGGTTTCATAGCACAAAGGGGCAAAATCATGCACTTATGGCACATAAAACACAAACAACTTCTATAGTGGGGAAGTTGATGGAGACCACTCTGAAGGAGAGGTTGATAACCTTTGTCAATTCTAATGGTCAGGAGGACATGAGAAAGCATGGATTTTTCCCAGGAAGACTGTGCCAGACTAACCTAATTAACTTCTTTGACTGGGTTACTAGGGGAGTTGACAAAGGGCATGCTGTGGATGTTCAGTGTCTGGACTGGAGGGTACTGAGCAAACTGAGGGACATGGGGCAGGGGAGAAACTAGTGGGGTGTGTTAAGAGCTGGCTGCAAGGCAGACAACAGAGGGTAGTTGTAAGGGGAGAGGCTTTCAAGCCAAGGCCAGTAGCTAGTGGTACCACAGGGTTCAGTGCTGGGCCCTGTTTTGTTCAATGTCTTCATTTGAGACATTGCAGAGGGGGTCAAAAGTAAGATCAGCCTGTTCGCCGATGTCACTAAGATTTGTGCAAAAGCGGACAGTGAGGAAGGGAGGCAGGTACTCAGGGAAGATCTAGCTGAACTCGAACACTGGTCAAAGGAGTGGCAATTAGGGTGTAATGCTAAGAAGTGCAAGGTCATGTACCTCAGAGCCAGAAATCCCAGGACCATCTATTGGCTGTGGGAGTGCAGGTAGCAGCTTAACAGGAGGAAAGAGACCTGGGAATACTAGTCACAGGGGAGATGAAGGTATCAGCACAGTGTAGGAGGGCAACAGCAAGGGAAAATTGGATGCTGGCGTGCATTGCCAGCGGGATCACCTCTAGAAAGGTGAAGGTCATCCTGCCTTGTATAGATCAGTAGTGAGGCCACACTTAGAGTACTTTGTACAGTTCTTGTGTCCATACCTCGAGAAGGATGTGAGACTACTGGAAGGGATGCAGCGTAGGGCTACAAAAATGATCATGGGACTAGGGGAGTTGCCTTATGAGGAAAGAATGAGGGAGCTGAGCATGTACTCACTGGAAGAGAGAAGGGAAAGGGAGGACATGATAGAGACCTTCAAGTATATGAAAGGCATAAACAAAGTTAGAGAGGGAGGATTGTTCTGCTTAAAGGGGGGAAGGGTCACTAGGGGTCACAGTCTGAAGTTGGAAGGCGGAAGGTTTAGAAGGGAGATGAGGAGGCACAACTTCACAGAGAGAGTGTGGTGGGTTGGAAAGCACTGCCAGAGGAGTTAATTGCTCAAAGGACAATGGATAGTTTTAAGCGGGGTTGGGATAGAGTTAAGGGAAGGGTTAGTATGACAAAAAACAAAGGGTAGAAGGACCAGGAAAGAGGAGGAAGGGAAGGGTTTGGGTGGGGTTGGGGCAACTGTAGTGATATGAAACTGAGAGCTGCAGAACTGGGCAGACTTGATAGACCAGTGAGCCTTTTTCTGCTAGCAGTTTCATATGTTTGTAAAAAACAGGGTCAGTGTATAAAATGGGAAAGGGTTATCGAGGGTCACAAAGTGGGAAAGAGACCTTGGGGTTATCATATCTGATAATTTCAAGGTGGTGGAACAGTGGAACAAGGCAAGTATGCAGATGGGATTCTGGGTTGCAACATGAGGGGAATCCCCAGTAAAAGGCAAGAAGTGGTGTTGCCACTGTATCGATCACTGCTAAGACCCCACCTGGCGTACTGTGCCCAGTTTTGTAGACCACATCTCAGGAATGACAGAGTGGATAGAGGCTGTACAAAGGAGGGCAACTTCCTAGATAAATAAATAAATAAAATAAAATGGTGCACGGGTTGCATTAAAAGCCCCATGAGGAAAGACTGAGGGACCTCAGTATGTACAACCTGGAAGACAGGAGGCAGAAGGGAGACGTGCTAGAGACCTATAACTACCTCACAAGGGTGAACAGGGTACACAAGGGGAATATTTTTCAGACATGAAGGTACACCAGGACAAGACAGCATGCAATGAAGCTGGAAGGGGGAATCTTAGGAGGAGGTGAGGAAGTACTTCTTCACTGAAAGAGTGGTGAATGCCTGGAACTGTCTACTAGTGGAGGCGGTGGGAGTGAATACAGTGGTGAGCTTCAAGCATGCATGGGATAGGCACAAAATAATCTTATTAGAAATGTTGGGGGGGAGAAGCTGGATCTCAGTTAGGGCCTGCGGTCACAGTACAGACGGAAAAATTGTGCAGACTAGGTGGGCAATTGGTCCTTATCTTCTGAAAAAGTCTATGTTTCTATGACCCGAAGACAAAATCTAGAAAAAAGGCCTTAGATTTCAGGTGGACAGATTTTAAGAGAATGGTGGAGGACCCTCCTAGAAAAACTGAGACTGGGGTGGAAAAGGTTGAGAAAATAGAGGAAATGTGGAAACGCATTAGCTTTTGTTGATGACCAAAATCTGTCTGAAACAAGTAAGTAAACAAAACAAAAACAAAACAAAACAAAACAAAACAAAAAAAAATGCAGGAAGACTTCTCCAGAGAAGTGAGATACTCAGTCGGGGCAAACAGCTGTATTCAAAAATTCAAGGGGATAAATATAAAGGTACTACAGAGTTAGCTTATAATTAGTGAAAATGAAGAAGTCAAGCAGTCTTATAAGAGAATAAAGACAGATATGGAATTGAGAATAGGTGTGGAGGTAAAGATAAATTAAATGTCCTTTTTTAGTTATAGCAGACAGAAGAGGAATACCAGTGATGGAATTGTGATGCTAAAAGTGGAACATGTTTATGTAGAGGAGGACAGAAAGAAGGCAGGCAGCCTCAATAAGTATTTTTGCTCTGTATTCATGGTAGAGGTGGGGGACCCACTCCCTGACTGCAGTAGGCATGGTATAGGAAGAGGGCAAAGGGAACTGAACTTGGGACCTGTGTTAGGGAATTGCATACCTAAGAGACTATGGACACTTGGGGGGATAAGTCACAGGACTAGATAGTTCCCCATGAATGCGGAGGGAATTGGGGCAGGAACTTGCATGGCCAATGATGGTTTTGCTCAAACACTCACTGGAGACCGGGGTAGTTCCCATGGATTGGAGGAGGTCAGCTCTGGTTCCCCTATATAACCATGGCAGGAAGGAAGACCCTGGAAAGTATAAACCATTTTGTTAGACATCCATAGTAGGAAAACTCCAGAAGATTATCATCAAGTAGCAGCTGGTGGAATGTCCTGATGGGAATGGACTCCAAGACAGGAGGAAGTATGACTTCATGAAGGGAAGGTTATGCCAGACTAATGTGATTAGGTTCTTCAACTTTGTAACAAGAGCAGTGGACAAGGGCCAGGCAGTCAATGTGCTGTATGCAGATTTTAGTAAGGCATTTAGCTCAATACCTCATAGATAGTTTACCATGAAGTTGGAGGATCTAGGGTCTGGGACATAGCTGAAGCTAACAAGGTAGGTAACAAATGGGCTTCATGGATGGACCCAGAAGATGATTGTATATGGGAAACATTAAAAGGTCAGGGAGTCTACAAGTGGGGTACCACAAGAGTTGGTGCTGGGACCAGTACTACTTATTGTGGTCATCCGTAGCATACGGAAAGGAATCAGGGGAAAAATGTGCCTCTTTTCAGATGACACTTAACTCTGAGTCAGGGTAAACCCAATGAGGAGGGCAAGGACAGGGTCTACAAAATTTGGAGGGGTAATCCAAGGTATGTAAAGTGAAGTTTATTTGTGAATGTGTGCAAACATATGCACACAGGCAACGGTATTCAGAAGAAGAGTTATTGGCTAGAGAGAAAAATTCAGTCTGACCACTGAGGAAAGCAAAATGGGAATCATTAATAGTGACAGCCTCAAGTCAATGACCCAGTGCACCAGAGCACTGGGGGAAGCAAACAGGATGCTTGCATGTATAGGAATAGGGTTCCCCAGCAGGACAAGAGGTATTGCCCCTCTGTGTATCACAGGTTATGCCACGCCTGGAGTACTATGCCTAGTTCTGGAGTCTGCACCTGAAAAAGGATAATGACCTCATAGTATCTGTCAGAGCTGGGCTACAAAGACGATACAGGGTCAGTAAGGAAAATCATATTAGAAGCATTTAACCAGCCTTAACATCAACTTGCTAAAGGCCAGGAGGAAGACAGGGGACATGATAGAAACAATTAAGTATTTTAAAAAGGACAAATGGGGTAGTGTGTCATGACTTGTTTAAACATAATGTGGGATCAGCAACTTGGGGATATGAGTATAAACTGCTTGGGGGGTGGTAGATTAGGAACAACTTAAGAAAATACTTTTTCACAGAAAGGGTGGTGGATAGCTGGAATGGTTTGCCAAGGGAGGTGGTAAGTGCCAAGATAGTGACAGGTTTCAAGAGAGTATCAGACAGCTTTTAGGGTTGGTGAAAGCTAAGACAGGAAGGTGGCAGAGCAGGGGGAAGGGAATAAACTGCCAATGGGCATTTAGCCTAGGCATGACCAAGGCTAGGTTGGTATAGCTCAGGTATGAAAAGGGGCAGAAAAAAATGGACTATGATTCTTTTTCTGCTGTAACCTTTCGATGTGTTTATGTTTCTATGCTGAGCCCTCCACACCATTATCTCCTGGATCTGCCTTTACATCCAGTCACCGACTGTAGTGTAACTGACATCTGAAGCCCATCCCCATTACTGCCAAAAACTTTTATTCGGAAACCAAGAACTCAACACTAGTATCAAAGACTGTAAAAAAAAAAAAAAAAAACATTTTTTTACTTTTTACTCTACTACCACTCCAAATGCTTTAGACTGGCACCAGAAGGCACACCCTGGTTCACCTGAAGACCCCTTTGTAACCCCAAAAGTGCCCTCCCAACAGCAACCAACAAAAACCCTCCATTTACTTCAATGTCAGTTGCCATTTGAATAGATTATCTGCAATCACAAATGTCAAATAGATGAAATTAATATATTTCACTAGTGAACTATACTATACTAAAGTATAGTAATTACATGCATTTAACTTTCTCAAACAAGAAAAAGCTGTCTTGATGGCAGGCAGCCAAGGGGGGAAGTGGAGGAGTTTTGATGGCCACCATTTGGAGTGGGGTGTGGTGAATGAGAGGATACCACTGGACACCGGCGACTTATAGGCATGGGGAAGTGTGAGGGAGGCAGGACACTGGATACCAGGAAATGATGATTTAAAGCAGGGTGAGGGAAATTGTGCACACTGGATGCCTGAGAGTAATAGGTTGTGGTAGAATGAGGGACAGGGATCCACTGGATATCAAAGACTTCTTGATACAGGGGTAGTTGAAGGAGGGCATGCAACTGTATACCAGGACTGTTTGGTACAAGTTGGGGTAAGACAGGGAGTGACACTGGGATGGTATACTGATTGCCATTAAAGGAATTGTCAGTACAATAGTTGTGTGTATCTGTTATTGTAACTACAATGCAGTTGCATGCAACAAACATGTAACTGCAGTGTAATTACCCTGCAAAGTGTAATGAATGATTAGTTTCATTGAAACTGACACTTAAAATGAAGTGCAACCAAAATAAAGGGTAACCCTGTTATTAAATTTCTCGTTAAAAAAGGCAAGGACATTCATTGCAAAAAAACTATGTTAAAACATCAGATAGGATTAAAGCGTAATGACACAGAAGGAAGAAAATGTTTCATTGGGCTGAAGTTCCCATAACCTTGATGAATCTGTGGTGTTGCGTTTCTTGGGGTTTGAATGGTTGTCTAATGCAGTGTTGGCAGTACCCTAATTTTGGCATCCTGTCTCACTGCACTGGTGTGTATTTCTTTGTTCCTGGAAAGACAGGCCAAATTGATTTTAATGACAACACTACAATATGAGATTGTTCAAACCCTGAGAAACATAACACCACCAATTCACCAACGCTCAGGAAACTTTGTTTAACCCAAATGTCATATTTCCTTCCTTATTTGTTTTTTTTTTAAATTTCAACCCTTACTTAGGCTTTAAGGTAGTTTTTCTTTTCTTTTTTTTTTTTGCAATGAATACTGTACAATAGTGACCTCTGTTATGATCATCTATGAATGCCTGCCCAGTGTCCTTCAAGGATGCTTAGTGGACTTCTCCCCCCATACTTCAGTACTGCCACATGGGTGGCACAACTAGCCCTGCAGGGTAGAGGGGGGCACTGAATTCCCATAATTCCACCTGTGGACCAGAGGTCCTAATTGGCATCTCAGTACTGACTTTATTTTATTGAAAAAGAGCCAGAGGAGGCGGGGTATGTTTAAAAAGATTTTATTATGCAGGAGAAGATGATCCTTACTGAATTGCTTGGATTAAATCTATATTACTTCCTAATGAAGATTGTGAGTAACTATAAGATAGTTCATTTTTGCTCTTTCAGGCTCTATATTACCAAGCACTGCATGATCAGAACCCAAGTAGGAATGCCCATTGCATAGAGTTTTACATTTTGTAGCAGGGGTACCCCTGGTTGCTTTGCATATCATACCTGGTTCCGCATTACACATTTTCTTACAGGGCAGTTAATTACACATTATTTACACGTGCTTTCATCTAACAAGTGTAAAACACACTTTTGTTACACTGCATTTACCCTGGATGAATATTGAACCTAATACTGTAGGACATGAGCCCCTTTTTCACCCCATTTACTTCAAGGAACATAAGTAAAATAGACAATAGTGACATTTCACTGACAAAGAGATTTTGCTGAATATGTTCATACCAAATATGAAGAAGGGGATTCCAGCGGTTATTGGTTCACTTGAAGTTATACTTATTATGGAAAACACAAGTTTTAGTACAGTGTATTGCAACATTTTGTAAGAACATTTCTGAAATACACTTATTATAAAAAGTGACATACTATTTGGGAGAAGTGAACAATTACCAGCATACAATCATTTCATACAAAAACCTCTACAGATCATAAATGAGGTCTCCAACAAATGCACAATACTCCTTTGCGTTTCTTCATGCAAGAGCTAGTTAATAACTCTCCTGCACACTTTCAGCTTCTTATGCCTCTGATAATTGAACCCTTTAGAAACCCATGGAGCCTAGCAAGAAGATAGCGTTTCAATTCAAGATAATTACATCCATAGGTATATAGCAGTGACGAGTTGTTTCTGTTGCTAAGCTATGGTGTACGCAGAATATAATGATTTTATGGTAAGGTTATGTTAAAATACAGTGTTTGTGCTGAGGTTACTACATCATGATCAACACTAGTACTCTTTTTATTTAAACAAGACTTCAATAACCTTGAAATACTCTTGGAAGATCTAACAGTAGCATCTATAAGCTAAAACATATTTTTAACTTGTTTGTCTAGGATAGTACAGCTGAGATGCAGTATCTTGGCTTCAGTTAGTGTCTGCTTCTTTCCAGCTTTACATGTGGGGAAATTAAACACAGGAGGTGAAGATACCTGATGATGGTCATGCTGTGAGTAAAGGGCTGTGGTTATGGTACAAACAAATCTGCCTGTCCTGGTTGTTAAGTCTGTGCTGCACTGTAGCTATTAAACTATATTATGTACATCCTAAACTGATTATTGACCATGCAGTGTCAGAGATTATACTACTAAGGAGAGACAACATCTGCTAAACACGAAACTAGCTTTCTATAAACATGCGAACAGCAAGCTAAAAGTCACATTGCTGCTTCACACAGTAAGCAGCTCACATAATCTAGAGGATATGTTCATACCAGTGCCAAGTCTGAATCATTTGCTTGGATCAGGGTGGAGTGGTATACCATGTCATGATTGGTATCCTCAAGATACAGAAGTGGACACTGCAATCATTACTCATTATGTTAGGCAACCAGTGCTGTACTTATAAGTAATACTGCATTTGGCAGAAGATGAGACTGACTGATCAGATTACCTGCATCTAGTGTTCCAGTCTTGGCATGCTGAACAACAAAGGGATCATTACATCTCCCAGAGATGCCAATAAACAATGGACCCCTATGTGTCTTTACCTTTCTACAGTATATAGTCATAGTCACAAGCATGCATGCAATAAGTAAAATCACTTTTGTAAACTGTTTTAGTTTCTGCCAATCTGGTGTTAACAACTCATTTGTGGGTGTTGGTTAGTGTTCCAGATTGTGGTAATACATCACTCCTCAAGATAAGGAGGCTTGCCTATTGAAATACTGGTGTCATGAATCTTAATGTACTGTATTTTTGCAATTGTGTTTCCTTAGTGTTAGTAGTTGTGTATTCTGTCCTACTGCAATTTAAATGTATGCACTTATCTATCTTATTGCACCATGGGATCTCCATGAAAATGGAATACTACACCCCAAGACCATCCTGACATATGTTTGATGCAAGGTTCAGTAAATAAATTTCATGAAAAAAACTGAAATGACAACCAATTTTAAAAAAATGGATGTCACCAGGTTTAGAAGCTGAAGAATTTGGAATTAAAGAAAATACAGCACACTTGACAGAATGTTGGAAAAGTGACACGGCTCAGTGAGTAGTGATGCATGGGACAACAGGAAAGAGCTAGGAAGTTACAAGTGGATTTCCTCAAGAACTAGTGTTGGTCTCCAACTGTTCCATATTTTTGTGATAACCTTAAGTCAGGGCTCTCACGTAGGGTAACTGAAATTACCTATTGGCACAAACCTACAAAAATAAGGGTAGTAGACTCCAGTGAAGAGGAAGACTTCCTGTAAAGGGTCTGATACATATGGTGGGGGGATGGGCCTGTAAGTGGCAAAGGAAATTCCATATTGATACGCATAAGGTCCTTCCCTTAGGAGAAATTGTTTAACCAGGAAAGTCACACTAAACCAAAGCTTGTTTCCAGGTGTGACCAAGCACAAGGAAGTTAAGTGACTTGCTCACAGTCACACAGTATGCAAGTGAGGGCTGTGGGATTCAAACCCAAGTCTCCAGGTTTGCAGCTCAGTGCCCTAAATCACAGCACTATACTGTTTCCTAGCCCAAAGAATTCCAGAAACGGGTACTATTTAAATAAACAACTGGCAGCAATGGATGATGAAAAATATCTCGGGGTCGTCATTGAAGGAAAGATAACATAGATATATAAATGTTCATGGATAAAGGTTCAAGATCAATCCAGTCTGCCTGGTTCACATCTAGGCCCTTACGCGACTAGCACTGGCTAAGACTCTAATGAATCAATCATCCCTCAGTTCTACTGAGATTACAACCCTCCCTCCATCATTCTCATCAATGTCATGAGTCTATCCAGCCCTCTCTTGAAACTTGCTGTCCCTGTCAGACAATTCCTCTTTCTACCACCCTCTCCATAAAAAAAAAAATTGTATTTCCTCATGTCTCTACTAACTCTTCCTGCCAGCCTTTAGTTGTGGCCCCTTGTGATGGGTCCCTCCCTAAGCTTAAACAGTTGCTTGCTGTCCTTTCTGTTTACACCACTCAGGTAACTAAAGGTTCCAATCATGTCACCCCCTTACTCCAGTGTGGTGTGTGTGTGTGTGTGTGTATGCACACACACACACCTCATCTATTCATTGCAAAAATGTCATTAATGTGGTGATGCAGCTGAGATTGGTACAGTATAGGGAATGGGTGAGTATTAGGCTTACAACTGCAAGGCACACTCCGACACCTGTTAGTGCCTGCAGGGTGGGGGTGGGGTTTTAGGGTTAGAAACCCTAACACCACATTTCTCTGCTTTTGTCACTTTAGTAAGAATCCTAACTGATGTATTAATTAAGTTTTTTGCAATTAATTTCCTTACTTTATCAGATAGTATAATCATATCTTTATTTGTCTGCGAGACCACCCTCCATAGATGTGTATGTGTATGTAGCCATGGAAGCAGAAGGCCCTCTGGACTCTGCTTTTCCATTTATAGGACAACAGTGAGCAAACTGTCAGCATAGCCATTTTATTACCCCACCTTATTGTACCCCCGATAAAGACAATTTTTGAATCCATGCAAAAATGTAATTTTTTGCAACTGTAACACCATTTAGTGCCACAGGTGCAAAACACATCTTGGGCAAGATTTGTATAATGACAGCTGTGACATACAGTACATGAGGTCAAGCAATAAGAAGACTACAGTATGTTGAAAATCAGGGGTCAAAATATTCAAAATCTCTGAAGTTACATGTGGGCATACCGAAAGTGCAATGAATGGTCATAACTTTAACATTTTTTTCATATTTTGACCCCTAATTGTCAACATAGTCTTCTTATGACCCTACCTCTAAACTCCATACTTGAAATTTTTCAAATCCATGTCAAAACACCATTCTGCACCATGGGTGTAAAAACACATTTTGGACAGGATGCAAAAAAATGACAGCTATACTATTCATGAGGTGGTGTGAAAAAATGACTATGTTGAAAATTTTCAATAAAAATATTGAAAATGACCAAAGTTATGTGTGCGCATAGAAACATTTCAACCAATGCTCATAACTTGTTAATCGGTCCCAAAATGTGATTTCACAAAGTGACCATGAAATCACCTTCCGAGACTGATTAACAAAACAACAGTGGCAGTGTTCATGACATGAGGTCCCCAAAAGCCCATGTTGAAAATTTGGTGAAAAAATACAAAAAAATGCCAGAGTTATGAACATAAGTAGAAAATGCCATAGGAATACTTTATATGGCACTTACCTTTATTTCTTAGTTCATGGTTCAGCTTTGAAGAGTTCAGATGTGTCCCAGTCCACAGAAGATTACCGCATACGACCTCTGGGGTAAGTATAGAATGAGGGGGTATAGGGTGGTGGGCGCTCAGTGGGAGGGTTGGGATGGGGGGGACAGCAATGACAACTATCAGGGACCGCATTCTTTATATGAGGTTACAAAAATAAAAATCGGGGACGGTTTTCTTTTTTGCAGGTATACATGTGTAATACATCTATGTTGGGACACTGGAGGTGGGCTCCCCAGTGTCTCACTCTGCTGGGGGGCGAATTCTGAATGCTGACATGGCGATTGGGCCCCCTGATGTTGTCCAAAATTAGTAAAATAATGGGCTGTGGAGGGGGGGGCATCTGACACCAGGGGGTGGGAATCCCAGTGTTGAGTCATAGAAAATCATTCATTACACTATATCAGGACACTGGGAATGGGCTTCCCAGTGTCTGACATAGCTAAATAAATTATTAAAGAAATAAACAAATTAATTAAATAAATAAATACACTTTCACTGGGGACTTGGCTACCCGGTGTGCAGATACAGGTGAAGGCACAGTACTCAGCTGAGTAGAACACGCATTATTTTTATGTAATCTCTCATCATACCTCAGTCCCCTTCCCCTGGGAGGTTTAAATTGTGCATCACATAGTGAAAAAAGTGTGCTTTTTGCTTTTTTTCCCCCACTCATTTTTCCTCATCATGCTTCAGCCACACCATTTGGAACATTGGCCTTAACTTTTTAGGGTAGAATGAGCTTGCCCCAAAGAACAAGACAGTGTTAGTTTGGTGAAAACATATTAATCCATTCCAAAGTTGTTCAATTTTGAAAGTTCGGGTTCTGGGCATGCTCAATTCAGTCTTTTGGACAGCTGCACAGCCTCGAACAAGGATTTGGCCTCATGAACGGGGATTTTGACAGCTCACGAACAGGAATTCATTAAATTCCTGTTTGTAGGAAAAAAATCCACCAGCAACCCTGGTTTACACTTAAAAACCCTTTCCTCAGTAATTCTACTAATATCCATATTTAATCCCCAGCATACCTGGATGCTGCACTCTGGCATTAGCCCCTTCCTCTACTATGAAGAATATGCAGAAGCATTCTTTCTATTCATCCCATCCCCCACAGTCAAAGCCTCATCTTTCCTAATCTCTTTAATCCACTTTATTCTTTCTTCTTTTTCCAACATACAAAAGCAAGGTGTGCTCGTTTTCCCTCACCTCTTCTGCAGTCCTGAGCTACATCTCTCCCTTGGCCCTCCTCACTGCCTTGCTGGCTTTCTTTGTTTTGAAAAAATAGAGCTTCCTGATTGCCTCTGTCTTTTGGGCCTTGTATACTTTGAAGGCCACCTTTTATCCTTTCACTGTTACTCAGCCTCCTTGGAAAACCTCATGGGCTTCTTATGTATCTTCCCTTTGCACAGTTGCCTGTGGCAACCTTTTGTTAAAGCTAGAATCCCTTCTTCAATATGTTCTCACTTGCTTTCTGCCCCATACATTTGTTGATAACGTAATATGTGATCAGTGGCAGCTGGCAAGGAAAACTGAATGTGATGCAGGATGAATAAAGAGGCAAAACCTGCTGTGAGGGTGAGGTGATTTGGCATAGGTGCAATATCATAACTAAATAACTAAATAGATACACATCAGACCACAGCAGTGTAAGCATTATAATAAAATGAATAGCAGTGTAAGTATTACAAGCACAATGAATAGCAGTGTACTTGGTACAGGCAGTGGGAGCAGTGCAAAAAGAAAACCCTGAGATGTCAAGTAAATAAACATCTGAGACAGCTATGTAATTTTACATACAGATAATACCAGCCCTTTTAATACAGGCAGTGAGGACACTGCAATTATGGAGGAAGTACAGTAGATGGAGACCTGAGCTAAGACAGAGAATTTAAGTGCAGGAGCAAGCATGAATAGTGTGGGCTTGAAGTAAGGACTTTAAGCTAAGGAGAATGGGGAGGAAGCAGTGTTGATATTTATCTGTTTGTTTTATTTATTTATTCATTTGGAAATATATCTTTGAGTACAAGTGCTCTTTTACAAAGGTTCTACATCAGGTACAAGGTATACAGAGAAATGAACAATTAGATTACAAGAGTAAGCAGTTCCATAAGAACATTTTGCCAAGAACTGTACAAGCATGTATTTGCAAGATCACATAACAGCAGTGTCAAGAACTGAACAGGCATGTATAGGCAAGTTCACATTAAAGAATATCATGTTAGTGCTATAATACCCTATAAATCAGTTGCATTATACAAATATCAGTTAAAACAGTTGCATCTGGATCCCTGTGTGAGAACCTTTTTCAGTACTCTGGTAAAGTGGTCTGTTTTGGGGTGGCCCACCAAGGATTCTGGTAGTTCATTTAACCACTGGGGAGTTCTGACTGTAAAGGATTGCATGGCCTGACTTGTTCTTCAGAAGGGGACTGACAAGCAGAGGATTTGGAGTGTGAAATGGAGAAGTTGTGAGAGTCAGCAGAGTGAAGGGAACAGTAGGACAAAACTGAGGAGGTACAACACAGAGTAACTAAAAAGATTAAGGGAATTGAAAGTGGCAGTGTGGTCTAGTGGTTAGAGCTCCAGCTTGGGAGCTGGGAGACTGCAAGTTTAAACCCTGCTAGAGCCGAATACTTATTGTGTGACTTAGGACACCAGTTCTCCCAGTTGCAGCAGGTCCATACTGGAAATGAGATCCAGATGCAGGTCCCTACCCAAAATGAGATCTTGCATCTCAGCTGAGCTATCCTGTGTAAATAAATTATTAAAAAAAAAAAAGCTTTGGGGATTATTTAGAAAGGCTAGGCATGTTTTCATTGGAAAAAGAAGGCTAAGAGGAGATATGATTTCAGCTTAAATTTGTTTCAAAGGATGAGATCAAGTGGATTGGGGGAGCTTTCTAAGCTTGTCCAGTGGAACTAGAATGTATACCCTACACTTATGGAGGGATACTGGGGTTTACGTTAGACATACTTTTTTCACCGAGAGTAGAAAGCCAACAAAGGAAGCAGTACAGTTGAGGGGACTTAACTCTCTATAAACTCACAGGCCCTCAGAAAAACAATATTGCTGAAATAATTTTTTTTTATCATTTCTGTTTATCTCCTGACATCTCTGGTCCTAGCAGATATCCCCTGAGCCCCCAACACCAATTTGTCTTGTGGATTTATAGGTTAACTACCATTTACTCAGAGCCATGTTTGGTGGGTGGCCTGCCAAGTAGAGTTGTGTGGGGCCTGTGGGGGATGCCAAGTCAGCCCAGGTGGTTTCTTTCCTTTATGCCCACTGGGAACTTTGTATGATGCAACTGCACACATGTACCTTGACCCACATGTGGGTTGCATCACCATAACACCTGTTATAATCCTCCTTAACTTCCTTATACTACCCTGTTCCTGTAAATTCCTCACCGTATCTTCACCCACTCCCTTCCTGTTGCTACCATATCCCCCCTCTCTTTTCCCTATTTACTGCCACCTCCTAAGAATGCTTTCTGCCTCATACCTTCTATCTGCCCCCCTCACTTCCCC